>JAHQCQ010039044.1:9209-24999 GCA_023539305.1 Ilex asprella
TTTCTCATTTGTATGGTTGTTGTGATGGACTTGGATTGCCTTCGAGAGATGCCGTAGAGTGTTAGAGGTTAGTCTATCCTAGTGGGGGGGTGAGATGATTTCCTAGCACTTGTAGTGGGTTGTCATTTGGTAATGAAACCACTATCGTTCACTGGACTTCGAACGAGGGATAGTATACTTTTCCTAGGAAGGGACTCGTCACTGCCATTGGGATGGTAGACGCCCTTTTCTAAAGTGCTTGTGATTGTGATTGTGATTGGTAGACTAGGTATAATCGTTGGGTAGATTCATGAGAAGCAATCAACATACATAGTACGGGGATGAACCAATATACATGGGACTGTGAGTGGGTCGTTCTTGTCAGTGCATTGGTATGGGACAATGCATCGAAAGGCGCCCTTCTTAAATGACTAAAAGTTTGAAATGGTTATTGTTATAAAATTTATTTTATTCTTTCCCGTTGATTATTGCTACCGATTAAACTTGAGATCTATTTAAAATGTCTTGTTTTCCTTCAAAAAGTTATATATGATATTTGTGAAATGAGACCGACCGAATTTTAAATGTTTTCTAAACCTTGTTTTGGGTTTGGGAGAAATTTTCTACAGAGATTTGTGCTCATCCCCTACTGCTAACCTTTTTCAGATTATGTACTTGAGGAGGAGTTAGGAGCCGAGGAGGCCGCCCAGTGGGAGACTCCAATTGATGGGAGTGTGGATCCCGAGGTGGACGCATAGAGCGACCCCTTTTCTTTTGTACTAGACTAGGATACTCTTTTGTACACTGAGAAGTCTAGTTTATTTTGTATTCCACTGCAAGATTTACTTTGATATTCTTTTGGAGATGTAAATGCCATTGTTGGGCATATTCTTTTGGATGTTATTGTATATGCTTGAATGATGAAGTAAATTCTTTTTGGATATGAACTTATGTAGTTGCTCTCATGATTGTAAATGGTCTTTAGAATGTAATGCTGTCCAAGGGGGTATTTGGGGTGTTATACATTCAAAGATCAACAACTTTACAGATTTACAGTAAATACCCTTGGTTGTTCTGCTATCAACCATTCTATCCCTGATCTACATAAAACAACTAAAAACATAAAACAGTGATACTGAGCAGAAAACCACTTAAAAAAATTTCATTCCCGCTACATAGATCATCATTCGAGCTTGCACTGCAAAAGAACCAATCCAGACAATCACTCTCTTTAATTTGGTAGTGTGCATTCTACTCTGACTCTGCTGGTCATGCAGTCTACCAAAGAAATCATAGCTCTTGCCCGATTGCACGGCAAAAGAAGCCAGAAAAACAACAATCTTATTGGCTTACATATACACATGTTTCAAATGAAACCTCATTTTTGCTAGGATTTTCCAAATCTGATTCATGATGACCCTCCAATGCATTGCTCAAAATCAACTTTAGACCATCCAATAAAGCAATGCACTTAGCTTGCATGTTTGATCCTCGCCCATAAACATAGTAGCTGAAAGTTACGTTCATCATTCAATAGTGTTAATTTTGTTATCCAACTCTTTTGTTCAATCCTCCTAAACTATATTACTAACTTTGTAGGCACAGTGCTGATTTTTTTGACCTCACCGTATTTGGTTATGTGAGTTTTTAATTTTCTTTTCTGTTATTGTCATTGCTATTATCAAAATTATTATTTTGTCGTACCTAAGTCTCAAATCATTATTTTTTATAGATGGATCCGAACCTTCACGAAGCGGAAATATTAATTATATTGTCCCTACATTTTGTAAATTTCATTACCCCTACGTTCAATTTATTAAGGTTGCTCTTACAACGGTAAGATTAATTTGTACTTCATAGGCGAATGCCTTATTTTTTACGAATGCCTTATTTTGTACTTCAATTCATAGGTGAATGCTAATGTCAATCACTTGAACAACCCACGTGTCGGTCCATCTTTGATGAAGGGGAAAGAAAAAGCAAGCAGTTCTACTAGAAAATAAAATTGGTTTACTCAATCGGTATGAGCAACTCGTGCCTAAAGCAAGAAAATTGTTTTTTTAATTTACTCATAGAGCAATTGGCATTTACTATCTTTCTTCACTTACTTACGGAGCTCCTAATGCAAATAGAATAACCATTTTTAAATTTGAATAAGTCCATTTTGCTTAAGCAATAATTCATTATTCATATCCTATTGCGTTACTACAGAATATATTACAGAATATGGTTAATTCATTATTGAATTCACCAAACAACTTGTACTTTGATATGATTTTTTTGTTATTCATTAACGAGTTTTGCAAATTTTTAACCATTAACACGTAAACTGTACACGTATTTCCTTTGGCACGCAATGAGTTTCGGTGAAATTGTAAGTGTTATGGGTGAAATTGTAGTATCATGGTTGTTTGAGATTGATTCGACTCCAGTTCAAAGCTACTAACTCTCTCTCTCTCTTTTGAACACACCTAAGTTCCTCACCCCTCACTCTCGCTCTTACACATAACTCTCTCTCATTCACACATGTACAATTTTGGGTCAATTTGACTAATTGTTTAACTTATTTCACACATCACTTCCTATCTTAGACTCCCGCAACAAATTACACTTACTCTAAAATTGAGGCCCAACGCGCCAGACGTGAGCGAAGTCGCAATGATAGTGACATGTGTTCACCGCGCAAGTTGTCACAACGCGCATGTCGGAAAAGAGAGTGTTCTGGGAATTACACTCCGCCTCTACCCAGATACTTGCCTAGATTGATGCCAACTCGCATGCTTAACACAACTAATTCGGATAGACGACACCAGACTCTCTCCCAACTGCCCAACCATGTTCCATTTGCTGAAATGGAATTGACATACTATAATACAGTCCCGTCACATTTTCAACCGTCTTCCATTACAATACTTGATGAACATTTGCCTAATCGGTTATGCAATGTCGAGGTAAAGTTATTTTTTCCATCGTTTGTTTTCAGATTTAATTATAATAACTAACTATCTGTACCGCCAGAATGAATGCGTATTTAGGCGGGAAACACTAACCCTCTGCAAGCAAACTGTATCTTCAACGTCAGAAGTATGTCGCATACCCACTAAGTGCCCACAAAATGGAAAAGAAAATATGTATTCCTCTATGGTAAGTTTTCTGATTCATGTCTTATGATTTATAAGTCTTTCTACCGCTTTCAAGACATATATGATTTTAACGTATTGTCCCGCCCTTGTTGGATAGTTGCATAGGAACGGATCGGTTCTTTACACTTCCCCCAAACCCTTATGTCATGTTTCGCAAGATTTAACTCCATTGCACCGAGCCACTATAGCACACCTTCCACAAAAAAAGGCGCGTACACATCATTCGGAACGTTTTCTAACACCTACAATTGCCTTCGATCCAATTCTCATTCCAACTTACCTTGATCAATTCTCACCCATCCCTGTGCGACCTTTACCCTCGCCTCGAAATTTAGAGGCAGACTATGGTCATTATGAAGTTGTCACAAATGTTGCACCACATCCTTATTAAACTGACGACAATGCCCTCAATATTTCTTCTCATGTTGTGACAGATCCAACAAGGTATGTATATTCTACGTAGTATATTAAGTGCTTACTATTCTTTTACTTCCTTCTCATATTTGTGTGCACATACTTTTAATTTGTAGATCCCCACCAGAACCCTTTAGCGATGATGACAGTATGGTTAGTGATGATGAATTGAATGTGATTGTCCCTGTCAGTAATGATCGTCATTTTCTAGGGCAGATGAATATTCAGTGTCCTTATTGTTCTACATTACATTGGCGGGAAGAGAGATTAACTCGCACAGGAGTGTCCAATCCAAGATTTGGAACATGTTGTCTACAAGGCAAAATTAGGTTGCCAGAACTCATTCCACCCCCACCTCCTATTCGTGCATTGTACGATGGTCAGGATGGTCAATCAAAATCATTTCGCCGGCATATTAGGGAGTATAATGCAGTCAATGCTTTCACGAGCTTGGGTGCTAAGCTTGAGGACAAATTACTCAATTCAAGAGGGCCAAGGTCATTTACTATCCATGGGAAATTACGTCACCGTACCAGGTCATTGTTACCTCCAGATGGTCGCGCACCTATCTACTGTCAGTTGTACATATATGACCCAATCACTACATTGAATAATCGATGTGCACGAAATACTAACATGCGTCGAGATGTCCTTCAAACTATACATAATTTTTTGTTGTCAGTGAATCATTTTGCTTCAAAGTACAAACGTGCACATGAAATACTCACCGAGTCAGAATCTTCATATCATGATATACGTGCTCACCTTCATTACACCTCATCAACTGATAGGCATCGGTACAATCTTCCAACCACGAATGAAATAGCTGGGATTTGCCTGGTGATGGTAGTGAGAGTAGTTGTATGCGAGATATTGTTCTGCACCTAAAAGGAGATAATAGAGTACTGACCCAGATCAATGAGTGTCATCCAGCATATTTACCATTACACTGTGTACTTCTATTCCCTACTGGTGAGCTTGGTTGGGAACCTGGTCTACGACAGTGGAACTCCGAACAAAGTGATTTTTCAGTAAGAAGGATTACACATATGCAATTTTACAGTTATCGTATGTTTACACGTCCCACTGAGTATTCAACAATTCTTAGAGAAGGAAAGTTATTTCAAGAGTTTATAGTAGATGCTTGGGCATCAACAGAGCAAAATAGGTTGTCGTACATTAGACTCAATCAGGATAAGCTGCGTCGGGAGCTTTACATGAATTTGTGTGACAACAGTGTTGATGAGTTGGGCCCTAATCAGATTGGACAACGCTTCGTTCTGCCATCGTCCTTTACTGGAAGTGCACGTAATATGAGCCAGATTTTTCATGACTCAATGGCCATTACAAGGTACCACTAACACCCTGACATCTTTCTCACCATGACGGCTAACCCAAAATGTCCCGAAATAACAGCTGTCTTACTAAAACACCAAACCTCTTTGGATCGTCCAGACATAGTTGCTCGTGTATTTGAGTTAAAACGGCGTGCTTTGATACATGAGGTTAAAAATGAACAATTTTTAGTCGAAAAGTTGCTCATGTATTCACCATTGAGTTCTAAAAACGAGGGTTACCACACATGCATGCTTTATTCTTCCTTCATGGTCCAGACAAGATTTAGACAATTGCACAAGTTGATCAGTTAGTTAGTGCAGAATTCCCAGATCCATCCAGTGATCCAACTCTCTATGAAACAATCAAGAGTTGTATGGTTCATGGTCCGTGTGGTTCTAGAAATCCACTTTCAACTTGCATGGTGAACGGTAAATTGTGTTCATACATGTGTTTTGAGTATAAATTTCGGATTTGTTTTTTAAGTTCTGCGTTTGTCGTAAAGAGCCAAAAAATTAGTCTTCTAAGAACTATATAAAATAAATGCTTAGTAGTTAAATAAATGTTTGATACATAAATTGCGTACAACTATTGTTATTGCTTAGTGGTCATGTTTGTAGATGAAATTTTGTCAATTTTTTTTTTAAAATATTAGCGGGTTTTATATTGATTGACTTTTTTTCTTAGTTTTTTTATTGACATTTGTTTGTGTAATGTTGGCTCATATCGATTGGAGATTTTTCTAAGTTTTTTTATTGACAAAATTTTATATTATATAGTGTCTCTGAGTATGAGCAATTACTTGTATTTTTTAAATTTGTTACAAAATGTCTTCATGTACGGACAATTATTAATTTAATAATATTATTATAACTATAATTGTAGGGACTCTATCACTCAAAAAAATAAGTCAATTGTTTTAAATCACGCAGTTTGTTTTTTTCTCTTCTCAGTTCAAAAAATTAAGTCAATGATCCAACTTACGTGCACCTCCACTAATTATTCTTTTTTGTCTCTCTCTCTCTCTGTTACGCTCCAATGAACAACACCACCACTGTCGCTGCTAACCACTTCAAACAGTCCATTGAAGAAGCAGAGCAAAAGTTCAAGCTGGTATGTGAAGAAACACAGTACCATTGGGACTTCAGCATTGGTATGATCTTGAATCTTTTCTGTGGTTTTGTCCATTTTTTTCTTTGAGCTCGATTTGCTTATGTTGATGTTAAATTTGGCCCGATTACATCATGCGTCTTAAAAGTATCAAAAAACCTCCCCAAAAAAAAACCTCCAATTGTTTTGAATCAAAGAACTATAGATGATGATATAAATGAAACCCTGCTTACTTGACAATATTCTAATTTTTTGACAAATTTTCTAATTTTTTGATTTATTCTGTTTCTTGTATTTGCATCCATCTTAGTGTACTAACCACCACTACAAACTCTTAACATAGAAAAATGAAGGATCTCACCATTTTTAGTCGTGTGAGTTTAAACATCTTCTATTTTTTGGGGGGGGGCACCGCAAAATATTCACATATTTATTTAACGCATTTTTTTACAGATTGATGAAGACTTAGAGAAAACTGTAAGATGAGTTTCATATCACTCATATTCTTAATAATTTTTTCTCATATGGTTTGTGTTCATTTACTTTATAAATGCATATTCATGTATAGGTTCAATTGCTGAAGAAAAATAACGTTGGTGTTGTCATATATGACGAACGCGAACTCAATTGCATCCTCATTTCTGAGGTAGTGTCATGACACATCAATTTATTTATAGATTAGCTTTTTTTTTCTATATAATATATAATGATTTTACTTATCTATACTATCTAAAAGGCAAAAGAAATAGCAGTCGTAATTGCAAATGCAAAGTGCAAAGGAAAAGAAATATCAACCTCATCTGACAAAGAAAAGGTAAGTACTTCGTGCCAAGTGGTATTACATTGGTAACATTTTAACAATGTTATTTTATTGATAAAACGTTTTATTTATGTTATTTCATCTATAGAATTGGGATGAGGCAATGCAGAAGTTAAAACGACTAAATGCAACCCATCTTTTTTGATGAGGTTGTTTGAATAAGGTAACTGAATTTATTTTTTATAGTTTATTTTAGATGCTCATGTTTATAATTTTAAAATTACTGTCGTGTACTAAATTTAACTGTTTTTGTAAATTCTAGATGGTTGTACATTCTCTCAGTTGGAAGTTACGAATTTGGGTTGATACAATTACATTCAAGGCTGTGATGGAGAACCTGTTAAAGAATGACTTATTTTACAACAGTTAAATGACTCATGTTCTTATTTCTTGTGGACTAATTTATGATTTTAATTTGTCTTTCTCACTTGATTGTGAGTTAAGTTAGGTATTTCTGGTTATGTTCCTTGAATTATTTGCTTGATCTATTGAATTTGTGAATGTTTGTATGTGTATGGATTGGATTCTCATGAGCTTTTGGAGGTTCTATGTGATTATAGCTACATGAACAGCTTTTAGTTGTTTTGTTCATCTTTCAGTTTTGTATGTTTGATTTTGAGGGATTGTAATGTTTGTTTTTTTAGTTATGTATACAGGTTGATATTTCCATGATCTCCTATTTTTAAAGGATATTTTGTTGAAATTTTACAAAAATAGCAGGTTATTATTAGATTGATGTAACTTTCTTTAATTATTTTGCAAAAATAGCAGAATTTTTTTTTTCTTTTGTATTCTAAGATTTGAACGATCATGTGAAATTGCTTATTATTTTGGTTGTTTTGTTCATCTTTCGGTTTTGTATACTCTTTTTTCAAAGTAACTGGTTGATTTACATTGCACCGTGCCTTCAGGTACGGGTTATCCCTAGTAATCTGACATGTTAGGACATGAATTTCCCTTTCACTTTAAATTTGGTTTTCTCTAATAAGTTTCCTTTTTGGTTGGCTTTTATGTCCAATCACATGATTAGGAAGAAATAAAGAATAACAAGTAGTAAGAACTTTATTTTGCTCTCTTGATTACTTACGGTGGGTTCTGTTAGGATACCAAAATTTATTTTTCATCAAAAAAATGGGTCACCTATAAAGTTTTCTTATTTTATTATTTACCATGTTTCCATGATTGCAAATTATTAAAACCAAAATCAATAGTTCCAAATTAATTTTGGCATGGTAGCTCTGTAATTCCATAGCTTTATTTATTTATAGTTTTTTGGACACAAAATTTGACCCATAAAGAAAATATTCTAAAATCGTAAATGTACAGTACTGTTATAATGTTGAAGAATTCTTCGTTTCTTCATTAAGCAAAACATTTAAAAAAAACAACTGTTATAACATTGTATTTAAAAATCTCCAAGCGTAGCTTAGACGTTGCACAAGTGACTTATTGACTCCTTATTCGATAAGGGCAAAGAGAATAGAATAGGAGAAAGCAATAGAAACTTTAATCCAGTTCTTCAAAATGGTTAGTCAAAATATATTAAAATATTATATTCTCTACTTTAGCTAATTACTGTTATAAAGTTCACTATAACCACGCTCTTTATTTTGGCTAACTACTTCACCCAACTTTCACTAACTTTCAATAATTTAAAGGGAATTACAACATATATATAGAGAGAGAGAGATAGAGAGAAAAAGATGTAGAGAGAGAATTTGGAAGACTAAATGGCTCTCCACATTTGAAGAGACATTTGGATGAAATGGAAAATAGAGAGTGGGTTGGAGAGTGTTTTTAGTGTTTGACTAGCTAAAATAGCTAAAAAAAAAAGGAAATAGATAGTAGGTTGGAGTTGCTCTAGCATTTGTTAGCAAAAATAAAAAGTCAAACCATAAAATTTTACTCCAAGAGACTAGCTATTTAGCTAGCTATTTTACTTTTGGGCTAAATGGTTCTCTATATTTAGAGAGCCTTTTTGGCTAGCTAATTTCCATTTGGAGAGTCAAATCACTCTTTTTGCACTCCAAGGAGCTAACTATTTTACATTTTGATGACGTGTCAAATTATGCAATATTTTTGACTTAAAATATTAATAGTAGTTAGCTAAAATAGAGAGTATGGTTAGAGTAACTTTGTAAAAATGACTCTTTAAAATAAAGAATGTAATATTTTAATATATTTTGACTAATTATTTTGAAGAACACCTTTAGAGATGCTAAGCGAAACAAATCTAAACATAAATAACAGGAGAGAGAGAGAGAGAAGAAGAAGAAAACTTGGAGCATTTGCCTTGCTTGGCTTACTAGATGCTTGGGAGATCCTTCAAACTTCACAAAGCTAAAGTTTTGAAGAAAAGATGCTAAACTTTTATCATGTTTGCATCTAAAGTTGAGTAGATATTAGTACCAATTTTATGAGGAAATAGCTTTTGAACAAAATGAATAACAGCACTAAAGAAGTCAAAATTTAGCTTAAACAATTTTATCATACCTTCATAGGCACCATATAGTACCTTTTAACCAATTATAGTTGGGTATGAATAGGTTAAATCTCCCCAAGATGAATCTACTTATCACTATTGCAAGAACCAACTTCCTCACATTTATTCACAAATCCCGTAGAGTTTATACAAGATGCATCGAGAAGTTGTTTTCAACTATAAATCTTCCTGTCAGAACTATCAACTATGACCTCGTGTCCATCAGGTGACCAGCTAATTTTGGGTGCCCCAAGATATTCACACAACGATTTTGTGGTGCGTATGGGCACATTTTCCATATGCGAAGTGAGTCGTTCATTGTAATGATATGATAAGAATATAAGAGCCATCTGGACATATTTGCATCCTAGTTGTTGCATCCTAATGGCCCAATAAATAGTGTGTAGCGATTACACACAATAAACATTGTCATGTGATTTAACTATCCAATGATAATTCAACGAATAAGAAAAGTGGACTCCACTCATTCAAATAATACCCGTCCATGTAAGATAGTGACCACTCATTTTAAGAGAAGTGGAATCACCTTATCCATTTATTTATTTGAGATTGGAATGTCATATCATGTAACAATGCTGGCGTTGTGTAACCGTTACACTAAATATTTACTCCTGATGGCCTTGTAGAGTCATTGTTGTTAGAGTATTTTAGTATTAGTGGTAATTTAGTCATTCTTTATAATTGTCTTGCCCGACTACAAAGGGTCTCTATCGTGCATCTTTGATTATTTAGCTGTAAGGAGACCAATGGAATCGTAATCAATGAGAGACGAGACATATCAAAATTGAAAATGAGAGAGAAAGAGCAAAGAATGGAATCGATGTGTGTTGTGAGTATGTGCATCTATTAGTGCGTGTGATTTGTAAAGGGTGAAATATGAGAGATCAAAAAGGGAGAGGGAGAGAAAAAGAAGAGAGAAATAGAATACTTAGAGAGCTCGATTGTGTCTGTTGTCAACAAGGGCTTGTGAGGCCTTGAAAATAGCAGAACAAGTGGGATCTCCATTTCGTCGGAGACTTGGGACTTCACCGAAGGGGAGTGGTGAGGTGCTATGTGCCAGTAGAAAGGTGCTAATGTGATGGTAGTGTCTAATTGAGAGAGACAAAGAGAGGGAGCCAACAAGTGGACGAAAATGGCAACAGATGGAAATGTAGAAGGAGGCAAATGGGGAAGCTAGATTTTTAAGGTTTGAAATGACGTCATTTTGTGATAAATTAACACAAAATTACGTCGTTTCAATGTAGTATTGCATTAAAGTTTTTGCTTCGGCTAAATACTGAAATATATACTCATCTTTTTTTTTACTTCGGGGCTTCTTGCTGATGCAAATACATAATTTTTTGCTTTGTTAGATTATGCCAACACAAAAACTATGAGTATTTTCTTCGGTATTTAGCTAAGAAAAAAATCCCGACTCAAAAACCATATTTTCTTGTAGTGCCACAAACTCTCGTGTATAATTTATCATAATGGATTCAATTTCAATCCCAATAGCTTTCTTCCAATAAGTAGCTTCGGGAAAGGATTTTGCTTCCTTATAACTTTGAGGATCATTTTCTAATAGATAAGCTAAAAAATCGGAACCAAATGACATTGATGTCTTTGTCCTCTTGCCACATCTAGGTTCATCTTCTTTTTTCTTTGAACTCCTTGTCTGTATTGACTTGACCATTACTAGTCGTAGCATCAAACGATTTGTTTAATGAGCTTGATTCAAGTGATATATTAAATAAAAAAATATTTTTAAATAATGAAGCATTGTTTGATTCAATAATTGTATTAATATGCATGACAGAAATCTCATATTTATGAACATGAAATCGATATGCACTATTGTTATTGGCATAATCAATAAATACACAATCAATGGTTTAGGTCCTATCTTAACCTATTTAGGTTTAGGAATTTTCACTTTCACTAGATACCCCCACACTTTTAAGTATTTATAGGAAGGTTTTCGACCTTTCCAAAATTCATAAGGTGACTTATTTAGTTTTTTTGAGGCATTTTGTTAAGAATATAATTAGCAGTTAGTAAGACTTCCCCTCATAAGTTTTAGGGTACGCCCGAACTTGATAGCAAAACATTCATCATTTCTTTCAATGTTCAATTTTTGCGTTCAGTTATGCCATTTGATTACGGTAAATAAGGGGCAGCTATTTGGTGAATGATTCCACATGTTGAACAAAACTCTTTAAAAGGATATTCATATTCACCTTCTCTTTCACTTCTCAATACCTTAATTTTTTTGCTAAGTTGATTCTTAACTTCATTTTTATAATATATGAATATATTAATCGCCTCATCTTTACTTCTAATCAAGTAGACATAACAGTATCTTGTGAAATCTATAACACCCCAAAATACCCCCTGGACGGCATTACATTCAATCACCATTCATACAATGAGAGCACTAAGATAAATCATCAATAAAAAAGACTTCCTAGCAGTAATCTATAACATTTACATCAATATCCCAAAATATTATGCCATCTTTGGCCTTTACATTCCCAATGAAAATTTACTATTATAGCCCAGCGGAAATTACAAAAAAAATCTAGACTATATAGTGTTTCCAAAATAGTATTCTAGTCTAGAATAAAAAAGTAAACGGCATCTCTAGATGTCCCAATCGGGATCCAAGTATCCCTCTAGTGAAGCCTCCCCGAGGTACGGCTCATTAGCACCGAGTACATCCTCTAGCCCGACATCTGAAAAAGGTTCAACTGTAAGGGGTGAGCACGAATGTGATACCCCAAAATCCGGGGGTCCGTTGATTATCCATCAACCCGCGGAATGCCTGTGGATACCGAAGAATTCGATAACACACCGTTATGCTCCATTTACCGGAGTCCTTAATTTAACAAAAATTCGGGCAGAGTCTCCTTTGTACGGGGAACTCTACCCAAAATACAACCTGTGCAATTTTAAAATCATATGACCCATCCGAGGTCCAACATAATCACTGACCACACTGGGTCTATTTATCCATACTTTTGACGCCCCCAAAACTGGAATTCTTATGTCAACGTATTAAGTGTGACATAGCGTGTGAGAGTGTAACCTGACCATATAAAAGTGTAACACTGCCATATAAAAGTGTAACATGGCGTATAAAAGTGTAACACTGAAAGTGTAACACTACCATATAAAAGTGTAACATGGCGTAGAAAAGTGTAACACTGAAAGTGTAACACTGCCATGTAAAAGTGTAACATGGCGTATAAAAGTGTAGCACTGCCATGTAAAAGTGTAACATGGCGTATAAAAGTGTAACACTGTCATGTAAAAGTGTAACATGACGTATAAAAGTGTAACACTGAAAGTGTAACACTGCCATGTAAAAGTGTAACATGGCGTATAAAAGTGTAATACTGCCATGTAAAAGTGTAACATGACGTATAAAAGTGTAACACTGAAAGTGTAACACTGTCATGTAAAAGTGTAACATGGCTAACATAAGTTCAAACTTAAATCCTTTTACATAGATTACATGCAAAAGTTTAATTACAAGTCTAGTTTTACAAAAATTGGATTGAAAGCCACAAGTCGGCCTTTCTTCATTCTTGGGGCCTCGAATGCGAGCCGTCCACCGATGTATATCCCACACCTGAAATGTTTTCCCGTATAGGGCGAGCCACGCTCAGTAGAATGATTCCTACAGAGGCTACTGCCCACCTAGATGCACATGGAATGCACTCATGCAACATTTAACAACCATTCCATACAAGAATATGCATTACATGCAACATTTAACAACCATTCCATACAAGAATATGCATTCGATGTTGGAATGCTACCATGTCATGTCATGGAATGAGGTGACACTCACTCATGCATCTTTCGAACCGAGTCCTCACCGACTCACGCCACACAATGAAATGTCAAAGTGTAATGCAACCCGTCTATTGACGGAAAAATCTTTCTAATGATCGTTTTGAATAACAAACCATATGTTTTTAGAAAATCCGATCATTATTAGGAGTCTACCCATTGAATGGGCGTTTTTATCACAAAACCCTTGTGTTTTCTTTTGGGCAACGGATTTCCGGAGTCACACCGCAGGCTCCGTGGACCTAACACTTTTCCGGAATTGCACCGCAGGAAAAGTGTGTGAACCAGGTGGTTTAGGGTTTTTCACCTAAGGAAGTCGTCATGCCCCTTCTTGCTTTACCCAACACAAGTTTTTCTTATGCAATGCAACGTGCAACTCCAAAAAGGATCGTTAATCCCCTTTTTCCGGAGTCTACACAAAATCAAACACCAAGCTAGGTGTTGATTTACCCAAATTCCACACATCCACACTCATGCTCAATGCCAATGAATGTGATGCCATGTTCATGCTCCAAATGCAATGATGTCAAATGAGCAATATGTCTATATGTTCAACATATATAATTCCATGGTCATTATATTAAATGCATACAACAACCAAAAACACCTTAATCATGTCAACACATTTGAAGTCATAAATTGACCACATAGAGCATATTTTGATCATCTCTATACACATAAACATGTTATCACAATTTCATTGAAATAACATCAATTTCTCAACCAAGGCATATTATCAAACACCTTGAAGGCACCCAAGTCATGCAATCACATAACATAGCCCACATAACATCAAACATCAAGGAATTACTTAAGTAACTCCAACATATCAAATTCACTCAAGAAAGTAGTTTAAGTCATCTCTAGACTCATTTCTCACTTTCTTAACTATCTATACATATAAGTCCACATACATATAAAAACATACCCAAACCTTATTCTATGGACATCATAGGCTTGGAATAGACCCAAGTAAGAAAAACCCTACCTTTTGAAGCGTAAAATACCCGTAGGAAACTTCAAGAACAAGTTTCAAGCCCAAAGCTTTGATTTTTCCAAAATCCCCCTTTTGGATCTTCGGTGAAACCTTCAATTTTTGGTATGGCCTTGTAGCCTTCGTAGAGGAGAACACTTTTTGTTCTTGGTCCAAGTTAATTCGACCAAAGCTTAGCCCTAGATCTTAAGAAGAAAGCTAAAGAACCCTAGCTTTTCTCTCTTTTCTCTTTATTCAACTCCAACGTCCAGAACCAGCCAACCCAGCAGAAACCCTTCCAGAAAATCAGCTTTTTAGCCCATATTTATATATTTTAATGCTTGGCCCAAATTTCGCCACATGCCCCCTTTTATCCCGGGTTCGTTTTCGCCCCGAAATAATTAATTTTCGCTTCGGTTCAAGCTTAAATGTTTTTGTATGAATTTTATTTAAATTATTTTCTAAATTTCAAAATTTTAATAAAAAATCGTTTTTGGGGTCACCGGACGCCCGTCGACTCGAAAAACGTGAAAAATTCGACTATCTCAGAATTTGACGAAATTTACCTAGGTAACTAGATTTCGCGATACGAATCCAACGGCGAAATCCATTTTCTTATCCGAGGTCTGGAGAATGAGTATTTTAAACCTCATCATAGTGGCAAATTATAATTTTGCCCTTATTACCAAAAAGTTCAAAATTTTTCGGGTCTTACAACGAAGCTCTGTAGAAAAATTCTCCCAAACCCATACAAGGTTTAGAAAAGCAGATAAAGCGGTCGGTCTCATTTTTTAAACATAACATAGATGCATAATTTGGAACAAAGCAGTGACATTTGAAAGGATCTCAAGTTTATTTCAAAACATTACTTAAATGAATAAATGAGCAATCGCACACACATAATAATCATTAATGATTATAAACAATTCTCAATAATTTTTTAGGTAGGTGGCATACTTTGTGATAACTTCCACCTCCTTTTAGGTCACCTTGGCTTCACAAACATCCTTACCGGGAACCTCTTGAGAAGGGGTGAGCATCCTTACAAGGAACCTCTCACCAATCATTACATTGTTTCCAAAACATCCTTACCGGGAACATCTTAGGAATGGGTGAGCATCCTTACAAGGAACCTCTCACTATAACGGGCTTATTTCTCAAGCATCCTTACCGGGAATCTCTTGAGAAGGGGTGAGCATCCTTACAAGGAACCTCTCACTATAACGGGCTTATTTTCTCAAGCATCCTTACTAGGAACCTCTTGAGAAGGGGTGAGCATCCTTACAAGGAACCTCTCACTCATGTGCGTCACCAACAACCCAACCAAGCACACGATTCCACATTTATCCCAATTTACAAGCATTTATGTAAGATCCCAAAATATATCATGCAACAATTTCACAACCCACCAAGAAAAATACATGAGATCACAATAGCATCATTTCTTGGTTCGATATGAAACACTAAGGTTTTGAAATCAATAATTTAGAACAATTTAGAGAAAAGTTCATCTCTCTTGAAATCTAGGGTTTTTAATCAAGAAAAAGGATTCAAGGGTTAATCAAACAATGATATTATTTAAATCATGGTAATAGTCACAGGGATATTAAGAAACAAGGATTATATAGCTTGCATGTATAATTTTAAAGTGAAAAGATTACATATATATAGGCCCTAGC
>JAHQCQ010039045.1:0-32070 GCA_023539305.1 Ilex asprella
ATTTGACTCAAAAGGGAGGAATGAAGAAGAGTTGAAATGGAATCCACAAGAGGAGGTCTTCCCTTGGATTAACCAACTTAAATCCTAACTACTCATATTAAAAGCAAGACATTCATAATGTAAATAGACAAGGATGAAATGGAGATTAAAACTTAACTAAATGCAAGAAATCTTAAACTAAGAAGAGAAATCAACAAACCCATTTTAAACTAAGAAATGAAGAACTTGAAAGCATAAATGGTGAAATCTAAGTTACACAACTAAACTTGAAATAGACTTGAAGTAAATGACATTAAGGTAATAAAATAAAGATTACAAGAGTATGAAAGCTTACTACAACAATAGCAAGTGAAATGGGAGAAGAAAATGCAAAAACAAAATTTACTATTCATCATCTTCAACCTTGGAACTCTCTCTCTATATCTACTCCTAAGCTTAGGTAGCCAACTCCCTCTCTCTTGTGTAAAAATGCTGAATATATTGGAGTGTGTGTGCTTCCTTTTCGTGCATGATGATCCCCAAGGTGTAAGAGCAGGCCTTCCCATCCATAGGGGCTGAGTGATGCTCTTGACAAGATAGCCTGCAACTCCATGTACAACCCACTACACTCCCATACTTCAATAATGCCAAGCCTCCAAAAGTCCAAGGACAGGTGTATAGTGTTGTGGGCGTGTCAGAAAAATGGGGGAGAATGCTGGTGGGACCCTCAAAGCAGGAAGTCTGAGCAGCAGAAGGAGGAGTAGAATGACAGACTCTACCGGTAGGGTCTACCGGTAGGGTACTCTACCGGTAGGGTTTACTCCAGTACCTTAACCCTATCGGTAGGGTCTACCGGTAGGTTACTCTACCGGTAGGGTCTACCGGTAGGGCTTCTGCTGTACTGGACCACCTTTGGTAGAAATGGCATAACTCTTGATCTAACCGTTGGATTGAGCTGAAATTTTGACACGATACAGAAGACATCCAGATCTACAACTTTCATGCTTTAAACTTTTCCAGATTATGAGTAGATCATGGTCAAAATGGATGACAACCAAGGCAGTGCTTCCCAGTGATGTGGCAGCTGGTGCCTTTGTTCCAAAACACCAATACCTCCTTCATTTCTTCACTTTTAAGCCTCCAATTCTTCATGTATTGTGTCCATGCCATTACCACACATCCAACATAGTTGCAAGGTCCTAAAATCCAATATTTAAGCTATCAAAACATACAACATCGAGAATTCAACATTATTCATAAAATAGGCTAACACTAAGTAATTAAATGCTAAAGTTGAGTTATAATGAATGTAATGAGGCCATGAAATGTGCAATATTATGTGCTCATCAGTGACCTTTAGTGTAACGCCCTAAACACCCCCTTGGACGACATTACATTCTAACAACCGTTTATATCATGAGGGCACAAAATACCACTATTGATACGAAAATGTTTCATTCCTCATATATAACATGGACAATATCATTCCAGAAGAATAAGCCAAGTTATGGCATTTACAACCCCTAAAGAATAGGTCCATCTTGGCCTTTACATTTCAACAAAATGAGATAAAGCAGCACAACGGAATATAACAAAATAAACTAGGTTTTACATCATTTTCAAAAGAATATCCTAGTCTAGTGAACAAGAATGTGGTGATCTAAGCATCCACCTTGGGATCCACACTCCCGTTTGACGGAGTCTCGCAGTATACCGGCTCTTCTACTCCCAACTCCTCCTCTAGCACAAAATCTGAAAACATGTATTTGTAGGGGATGAGCACAATGCTCTGCAGCAAAATCTTCCCAAACTCAAACAAGGTTTAGAAAAATGTAAAACCTGTCGGTCTCATCTAACAAAATAGCATATATAGCTTTTGAAATAAAACAAGGACATTTTGATCGATCTCAAGTTTATACAATAGCTATAAATACATGTAAACATTAAAAAGAATGTCTCAAAAGAAACCATTCCCAAATGGTTAGGAACGGCACCTGCCTTTGCATTGTCCTATACCAATGCATTGACTCTGACTTAATCCAATCCATGTTCTCATCTAGATATATTGATATATATTGGTTCATCCCATACCATGTACGTTGATTGTTTCTCAAGAATCTACCCAATGACTATACCTAGTTCACCAATCACAATCAAAATCATAAGCACATTGGGAAAGGGCGTCTACCATACCAATGGCAGTGACGTGTCCCTTCCCAGGAAATGTATACCAACCCTAGTTTGAACTCTAGTGAACGATAGTGGTGCTATTACCAAATGACCACCAATTACAAGTGTTAGGAAACCATCTCACCTCCACTGGGGTAGACTAACCTCTAACACTCTACGACATCTTTCGATGGCAATTCTAGTCCCTCACAACAACCATACAACAAGGAAACCAACATATCCTCAATTACAAGCGTATTTCTAAAAATCCCCAATTTCATCATGCCATAATTTCAATAATCAACTATGAAAAATACAAGAGAGCACAATGAAATTATTTATTACTCAACACAAAGTTCTATGGTCCCAAAGTCAATAATAAAAGAAAACTTTAAGAAGAAAATTCATCCCTCTCCAAAAATCTAGGGTTTTTCAAACAAAAGAGAAATTTCATGGGTAATCAACCCTAACTTTGATAAAACATGTATTCATTGCCCAAAAGACTAAGAGATGATGATTTTATATCATATATATCACATTTATAGCAAAACATACATATATACATAAATCCTAATCTCAATGAAAGAGAAAGAGAAGAAATTCCCTACATTGTGTTCTTGAAAGCTAGGTTTAGATCTTGGATAACCCCTTTAAACTTTTATTTTTCTTTCCTTTCTTCTCTTCCATTCTTTCTCTCTTAGTGTTTCTAAGATTGGAGGGGCAGAAATGGAGCCAAAAGAGGTGACATAATGTATTTATATGACGAAAATCGGACCAAGATCGCGACATTAAACATTCAAAATTCTTTCGGCCTTACCGGTACATCGAGCTCTCTCGACCAGTTTGCTCCGGTACGCTGTTCCAGTACAATACAGTACCGATACACAGTACCGGTACGATTTTGCCCAGTTTTTGCCTTTTTCTCCGTTTTTCACTTCCAATTCTTCCTAACCATTCCAAATCCATCCCAAACCTCTCCAACACATATTTCTACACCAAACCTATTTAATATAAATTCTAGGATCTAAAATTTCATATTTTCACTTCTTAATACTAAAATTCGACTATTATTTCCAATTTACCAAATTCAACCACACATCACTAACCATATCCACATTAGCACAACAATTATTTACTCTATATCTATATACATGTATAAAAGAAAATGCGGGATGTTACAATCAACCCCCTTTAAAGAAAGTTTTGTCCTCGAAACTTACCTCAAGTAGCGAACAAATATGGATACTTCTCTCGCATTTCTTGCTCTAGTTCCCATGTAGCTTCCTTTCACACCATGATGTTGTCACAAAACCTTCACCAATCTGATAACTTTGTTGTGAAGCATTTTTTTCAGGGCATCGAGAGTTTCTACCTGTTGTTCTTCGTTGGTTGCACCGTCTTGAATTTCAATCTCCTACAAGTTCATGACTGGAGTTGCATCCGAGTTACACCTTCTCAACATGGACACGTGGAACACGTCATGTACTCCGGATAGCTGGGCTGGTAGTCGAAGTTGATATGCCGCCTTGCCTACCGCTTTGATCACCTCAAACGGTCCGGTATATCTTCGCGCTAACTTCCCCTTCTTGCCGAATCGAAACACGCCCTTCGTGGGTGACACCTTGAGAAATACGTAGTCTCCCACCTTGAATTCTAAGGGTCTTCGTCTGTGGTCTGCATAGCTCTTCTATCTACTTTGCGCCGTTCGTAGCCTCTCTCGGATGAGTTGAATCTTCTCCGTAGTTTCTCGAACAATGTTCGGTCCAAACAAACTACTCTCGCTTGCTTCAAACCAACAAGTCGGTGATCGACATGGCCTTACATACAATGTTTGATACGGTGCCATCCCAATACTTGCTTGAAAGCTGTTGTTATATTGCAATTCCACTAACGGGAAATGATCACTCCAACTTCTCTTGAAATCCAACGTGCAAGCCCATAACTTATCTTCTAGAATTTGTATCACTCTCTCGGATTGACCATCGGTTTGAGGATGAAATGCAGTGCTGAAGTGTAACTCTGTCCCCATAGCTCCTTGAAGACTTTGTCAAAACTGCGCCATGAAACGAGAATCACGATCCGATACGATAGATAGTGGAACTTAATGCAACTTGACGATCTCACATATATACAACTAGCTCAAGGTCTCTAAGTAGTCTGTGGTCTTCATACTCAAGAAATGAGCGGACTTGATGAGTCTATCCACAATAACCCATATAGAATTATATCCCCGCGAAGTCCGTGGTAAACCCAACAAGAAGTCCATGGTGATATGATCCCACTTCCACTCTAGAATAGGCAAAGACTATAGGACTCATCCTAGCCTTTGATGCTCAATCTTCACCTGCTGGCACACTGCACATTTTTCCACATACTTGGCCACATCTTGCTTCATTCCCCTCCACCAGTACTGACGCTTCATATCCCTATACATCTTTGTGCTACCAGGGTGGATAGCAAACTTGGAGCGATGACACTCTCTCAGTATTTCCTCCCTTAGGGACGAATTATCGACAATGCACAACTTCTCCTTATATCTCTATTCCCCCTTCTTCCAAGACCACCCTTCAATTGTTTCCCCATTTTCCTATTTAGCTCGAATTGACTCTAAGTCAGGATCCAAGCGTTGACACTCCACAATTCTATACTGAAGGGAAGGTTGGGCTACAAGGTTGACTAGGCATGGTCGAGGTCCATTTTCTCCAACCTATAGGTCATAATCTCCAATGACATCCCTCATCTTCTATTGACTTGCAAGAACATTTAGTTCATCCCGAGACTTCCAGTTAAGCGCATTGGCAACTACATTCGCCTTCTCCGGATGGTAGTTGAGGGCAAAATCGTAGTCTTCTAGATACTCAATTCACCTTCTTTGTCGGAGATTCAAGTCATTCTGTGTGAACACATACTTGAGGCTCTTGTGGTCTGAGAACACTTGAAACTTTTCCCCATACAAGTAGCACCTCCATAACTTGAGAGCAAAAACCACAGCGACAAGCTCCAAGTCATGAGTGGGATAATTATGCTTATGAGTCTTGAGTTGCCTTGAGCCATAAGCAACTGCCTTGTCTCCTTGCATTAACACACATCCTAAGCCTTGCGACGAAGCTTCGGTGTACACATCGTATCTTTTCCCACCGTTCAGAATAATAAGGATAGGTGTCGTCGTTAACCTTTCCTTTAGGGTGCGAAAGGCTTGTTCACACTCTTGAGTCCACAAGAATTTCTCCCCATTCTTCGTGAGGCAAGTCATCGGTATTGCAAGCTTGGAGAATCCCTCCACGAACCTCCTGTAGTAGCCTGTTAAGCCCAGAAAACTACGCACTTCAATCACATTCTTCAGTGGTTCTCATTCATTATGGCTTCAATCTAAGCGGAATCAGCCGCTACACCTTATTCTGACACCACATGACCAAGGAACTTTACCTCCCTTATCCAAAACCCACATTTGCTCATTTTAGCATATAGCTTATGGTCTCTCAATGTCTGTAGTACCATAGAGAGACGACGAGCATGTTCCTCTTGAGTCTGTGAGTAAATCAGTATGTCATCAATAAACACAATGACAAATTGATCGACGTAATGCCGGAAGACTATGTACATCAAATCTATGAAGGCTGCAGGGGCATTAGTCAATTCGAACGGCATCACCGTATACTTGAATGACCATACCAGATACGAAAAGTAGTCTTAGGAATATCCTCCTCCTTAATTTGCAGCTGATGATACCCTGTACGAAGATCAATCTTGGTATAATAATTAGAATCCCTCAACAGATCAAATAAGTCATTGATCCGTGGCAACGAATATCTATTCTTCACTGTCACCCGATTAAACCTTCGGTAATCCGTACTTAACCGAAAGCGTCTCATCCGTTTTCTTCACAAAGAGGACCGGGGCTCCCCAAGGTGAAGTAATCAAACGGATAAACCCAATAGCCAATAGATGGTCCAACTGCTTCCTTAACTCCTTCAACTCCAAAGGTGCCATACGGTAGGGAACAATGGATATGGGTTCGATTCCCGAATAGAGATTGATCTTGAACTCAATTTTCCTATGTAGCGATAACCCGGGTAATTCCTCGGAAAAAACATCCAGAAATTTCAATACAATTAACACCACCTCCATATGGATTTATCCCTGTCATCTCCCATCAAGCTAGCTAAGAAACTCAAATGACTTCCTGCTTTCGCCTTTAAGAATCTACTACCCGAAATAGGAAATGGATGGAAAGAATCTCTGTTATTCACAAAATTGAAAATGACTCATCCTGGCAACTGAAATGTAATCCGCTTACGGACACAATCCATTACCGCCCGAAAAGTGGACAACAAGTCCATTCCAAATATCAGGTCATACCCCTTCATATCTAATGCAACCAAATCTACGGTCAGTTCTTGATCCCCAATTCAAAGTACACACCCTACAAGTATCCAACCGTTCTCCCGTAGAGAAGTCAACATTCAATACATGCTCTAGCCTCTCGAAACCCAATCCCAAATTAAGAGCATAGGTGGTATGTATGAATGAATGTGTAGCACCGAGATGAAATAAAATTCGGGCCCATGAATTATAAAGAAGAATGATACCTTCCACAACGACATTGGAGGCATCTTCCTTCAGTTGGGTCAAAGCAAATACCCTTCCTTGATTGGTGCCGCCGGGGGCTTGAGCTTGTAACGGTCTCTGTTGTTGTAGTGGCATAGTGGTTGCCACTTGGCCTGTTGCTTGATTGGTTCTTAGTGGAAGTGATGGGCAGTTGTGTCTGAAGTGTCCTACCCCTCCACATGCGAAACATTGACAGGGGTCTGTTTTGGTTCTAGTCTGAATGACCCCTCTCCTTGAACTGCTTGAGGTCTCGGTCCAACTGCTTGATCGGGGCGACAGTAAGGTGCCGCCTTTTGCACTCCACTACTACTAGCACCGATCGGAATCGGGCCTCCTTTCTTGAAGCTCTATCGTCGCTGGCTATCCTCTATGTTTCTCTCGACTATGACAGCTTGGTCGATAAGATCCCTATAATCCCGAATCTTGAGAGCCACCAACTTCTCTCTGATGATCGGTCTCAATCCCTGCTCAAAGCGCTTGTAGCTACCGGCCTCAGTAGCTATAAATTGCATAGCATATCGGGATAGCTCATCAAACCTCCTCTCGTACTCGGCCACGGTCAAGCTGCCCTGTCGTAGAGCCAGAATGAGTCTTTATCCGATCTCTGACTGATTTCGAAAAGTACTTGTCTTGGAAGATTTGGTCGAACTCTTTCCAAGTGAATACAACGATGTTCCTCCTTCTTTTCACGGAGTCCCACCAATGGTCGGCCTCCTCCTCGACCAAATAGATGGCCAAACCAACCCACAAGTCCTTTGCAACTCCCATGCTGTCACGAATCTTCTTCACTCGATGGATCTATTTATCCGCATCCAAGGGGTTAGAGCTTCCTTGGAAAGTAGGTGGGTGTTGGAGTAGAAATTTCTGAAGGACTACCATCTTCCTATTCTCATTCCCGTTGCCCGGTACTTGGGCTAGTGGATGAGTCCCACCATTGTGGTAGTGGTTGTTGTTGTTTTCATTCTGGTTTTGCACCAGAGTGGTGAGCTCCCTCAGACATTGGTATATGCCGTTCATGGCATCAAGAGGTGGTGGCAGAGGAGGGGGTGCTTGGTCACCACGTCCTCGTCCACGTCCTCTTCCTCTGTCCATCCTGCACATCAATTTATAATTTAGTTCGTTGATGTACAAGACATCTTAAATATTACTTTAATCTAAAGCCTATGGTTCCAATAAAGCAAGACCGGACAATTTCTTTCTACCTAGTCCTATTTCTCTAGTGTGAATCCATAACCTACAGCTCCCATGTAAGACCTAAAGCCTAGGCTCTGATACCAACTCTTTAAAGCTCCAAACACCCCCTTGGACGACATTACATTCTAACAACCAGTTACATCATGAGAGCACTAAATACCACCATTGATACGAAAATATTTCATTCATCATATATAACATGAACAATATCATTCCAAAAGAATAAGACAAGTTATGGCGTTTATAACCCCAAAAGAATAGGTCCATCTTGGCCTTTACATTTCAACAAAATGAGACAATGCAGTGCAGCGGAATATAACAAAATAAACTAAGTTTTACATCATTTTCAAAAGAATATTCTAGTCTAGTGAACAAGAATGTGGTGATCTAAGCATCCACCTCGGGATTCACACTCCCGTCTAGCGGAGTCTCGCAGTATATCGGCTCTTCTACTCCCAACTCATCCTCTAGCACAAAATCTGAAAACGTGTATTTTTAGGGGATGAGCAGAAAGCTCTGCAGCAAAATCTTTCCAAACTCAAACAAGGTTTAGAAAAATGTAAAACCGGTCAGTCTCATTTAACAAAATAGCATATATAGCTTTAGAAATAAAACAAGGATATTTAAATCGATCTTAAGTTTAAAAAACAGCGATAAATACATGTAAACATTAAAAAGTTTGTCTCAAAAGAAACCATTCCTAAATAGTTAGGAATGGTGCCTGCCATTGTATTGTCCCTTACCAATGCACCGGCTCTGACTTAATCTAATCCATATTCTCATTTAGATATATTGATATATATTGGTTCATCCCATACCATGTACGTTGATTGTTTCTCAAGAATCTATCCAACAACTATACCTAGGTCACCAATCATAATCAAAATCACAAGCACTTTGGGAAAGGACATCTACCATACCAATTGCAGTGACGTATCCCTTCCCAAGAAAGGTATACCAATCCTAGTTCGAACTCCAGTGAACGATAGTAGTGCCATTACCAA
Organism: Ilex asprella; assembly: GCA_023539305.1. Lineage (NCBI taxonomy): Eukaryota > Viridiplantae > Streptophyta > Magnoliopsida > Aquifoliales > Aquifoliaceae > Ilex > Ilex asprella. Next base: position 8,955 of record JAHQCQ010039045.1, read on the forward strand.
ATGACCACCAACTACAAGTGTTAGGAAACCATCTCACCTTCACTGAGGTAGACTAACCTTTAACACTCTACGACATCTTTCGATGGCAATTCTAGTCCCTCACAACAACCATACAACAAGGAAACCAACATATCCTCAATTACAAACATATTTCTAAAAATCCCCATTTTCATCATGTCATAATTTCAATAATCAACTATGAAAAATACAAGAGATCACAATGAAATCATTTATTACTCAACACAAAGTTCTATGGTTCCAATGTCAATAATAAAAGAAAACTTTAAGAAGAAAATTCATCCCTCTCCAAAAATCTAGGGTTTTTCAAACAAAAGAAATATTTCATGGGTAATCAACCCTAACTTTGATAAAACATGTATTCATTGCCCAAAAGACTAAGAGATGATGATTTTATATCATATATATCACATTTATAGCAAAACATTCATATATACATAAACCCTAATCTCAATGAAAGAGAAAGAGAAGAAATCCCCCACCTTGTGTTCTTGGAAGCTAGGTTTAGATCTTGGATAACCCCTTTAAACTCTTATTTTTCTCTTCCTTTCTTCCTCTCTTCTCTTTGCAGTTAGTGTTCTTGGCAGATATCTTTCTAAACTAGAATTAGATTATTGGGTGATAGCTAAGAAAGTTATGAGATACTTACAAAGAACAAAGAATTACATGCTTTTTTTATAGGAGAGTTGATATTCTTGAGGTGATTGGTTTCCCAGATTCAGATTTTGCTGGATGTCCGGATGATTTAAATCCACTTCAGGATATATTTTTATGTTAGCTAGAGGAGCAATAACATGAAAGAGTGTTAAACAAACTCTCACAACTTTTTTTACTATGCAAGCTGAATTTGTAGCTTGTTATAGAGCTGTAACACAAGCTATATGGTTTAGGAATCTTATTTCAGGACATATGAATGTTGATTCCATCTCTAGACCACTAATAATTTATTGTGATAATAGTGCAGTTGTGTTCTTCTCAAAGAACAACAAACTGTAACACCTCAAATACCCCCTTGGACGACATTACATTCTAAAGACCATTTACAATCATGAGAGCAACTACATAACTCCATATCCAAAAAGAATTTACTTCATCATTCAAGCATATACAATAACATCCAAAAGAATATGCCACACAATGACATTTACATCTCCAAAGAATATCAAAGTAAATCTTGCAGCGGAATACAAAATAAACTAGACTTCTCAGTGTACAAAAGAATATCCTAGTCTAGTGCAAAAGAAAAGGGGTCGCTCTTTGCGTCCACCTCAAGATCCGCACTCCCATCAATTGGAGTCTCCCATTGGGCGGCCTCCTCGGCTTCTAACTCCTCCTCAAGTACATAATCTGAAAAAGGTTTGCAGTAGGAGGTGAGCACGAAGCTCTGTAGAAAATTTCTCCCAAACCCAAAAAAGGTTTAGAAAACATTTAAAATTCGGTCGGTCTCATTTCGCAAATATCATATAAAACTTTTCAAGGAAAACATGACATTTTGAATAGATCTTAAGTTTAATCGGTAGCAATAATCAACGGGAAAGAATAAAATGAATGTCGCAACAATAACCATTTTAAACTTTTAGTCATTGAAGAAGGGAGTCTTCTGATGCATTGTCCCATACCAATGTACCGGCAAGAACGACCCACTCACAATCCCATGTATATTGGTTCATCTCCGTACTATGTATGTTGATTGCTTCTCATAAATCTACCCAACGATTATACCTAGTCCACCAAACACAATCACAATCACAAACATAATCACAAGCACTCTAGAAAAGGGCGTCTTCCATCCCAATGGCAGTGACGAGTCCCTTCCTAGGAAAAGTATACTATCGCTCGTTCGAACTCCAGTGAACGATAGTGGTTTCATTATCAAGTGACAACCCACTGCAAGTGCTAGGAAACCATCTCACCCCACACCGGGATAGACTAACCTCTAACACTCTACGACATCTCTCGAAGGCAATCCAAGTCCATCACAACAACCATACAAATGAGGAAACCAAAATATACTCAACTCATAACCATTTCAAGGAATTACCATATTCCACCATTCCTTATGTAATATACCATAGAATAATTAAGGAACAATACACAAAAGCTCATCATAACATCATTTTGTTATATAGTATCAAACACTAAGTTTTTGAAAGGGAAAACTGATTACCACCCAATTTAGATAAGGAAACAGGACGGTACCGATACCGGTACCCAAAACCTTCTGGAATCGGGGTACCGGTACACGGTACCGGTACTATATAGAGAAAAATCTATTTTTCTTAAGACCAAGGTTGGAAAACGAAAAAGAGTAGTTACCCAACCATCAAAATGTTCAAAACATGACATTTATTGCAAGGATATCAATAATCATGCATTTCATATCATATATAAAAGAGTAAGAGTGAAAAATATACATGTATAATATCCTAGCCTCAATGTAAGTGAATGGAAGAAAATCCCCTACCTCAATGCTCAAGAGCTTTAGCCAAATACCCAAGCTTCAAAGACTATTTCCTCTCCCTTCTTTCCCCTTTACACTCCTCCTTGGGTTCCAAAATGTATGGTGAGAGGGTATGGAAGAGTGTAATGAAAGGTAAGGGGAAGGGTGTTCTTGAAACCTAGGGTTTGATCTTCTAATTTGGTTGTAAATCTCTTGATAGGTGTGTTCTAGATCCTCCTATCTTTCTCTCTTAAGCTTTCTAGGGTTTGGAATGGTGTATGGACGACTAAGGAGGCGGCCTAAAGTATTTATAGGCCCAAAAATGTGACCTAGATCGCGATCCTGAATTATTGGGTGTACCGGTACTTGGTACCGGTACCCAATACCTACTAGAATCGGGGTACCGGTACAGGGTACCGGTATGCTTCAACGACAGATTTTTTCTCCGGCTTGCAAGGCTGTTTTGACCCATTTTGAGGTCGAACTGAAAAATGATCATGATATACACTTTTGTAGCCCTAGATGTCTACTATCTGTTGTCAAAATTTCAGATCAATTGGACTTAAGTATAACAAGTTATGGCCAAAATACTAAGAGGTGTCCAAAATATTTTCTACCCGATATTTACGTAAAGTGTGTTTTTATTCCGGAGTACATCCAAGTTTTTAATGCACCTCATATTGCCTCTCCCAAATATTTATTTCTAATGTTTCACCCTATGTGATTCATTTTTACATCATTATATATAAAAGAACTACTAAACTAATACATTGCTATATTACTATGCGCATGTGGGGTATTACAATCCACCCCCTTAAAGAAAGTTTCGTCCTCGAAACTTACCTCAAGTAGCGAACAAAAATGGATACTTCTCCCGCATTTCTTGCTCTGGTTCCCAAGTAGCTTCCTCCACTCCATGGTGTTGCCAGAAAACTTTCACCAATTTGATAACTTTGTTATGAAGCACTTTTTCCTTGCTGTCGAGAATCTGCATCGGTTGTTCTTCATAGGTTGCCCCATCTTGAATTTCTATATCCTCCAAGTTCACGAGTGGCATTGTATCCGATTGACACTTCCTCAACATTGACACGTGGAACACATTGTGTACACCTGACAACTGGGCTGGTAATAGTAACTAATACATAGCTTTTCCCACAACTTTGATCACTTCAAAAGGTCCGGTATATCTCGGTGCTAATTTTCGATTTTTGCCAAATCGAAATACTCCTTTCTTGGGTGACACCTTGAGGAACACATAATCCCCTCTTGAAATTCCAATGGTCTTCGTCTTCGATCCGCATAGCTTTTTTGTCTACTTTGTGCCGTGCATAGCCTCTCTCGGATTAATTGGATCTTCTCCGTAGTCTCTCGAACAATGTCCGACCCGACCAAGCTACTTTCTCCGGCTTCCAACCAACAAGTGGGAGACCTACACGGTCTTCCATATAATGCTTCATAAGGTGCCATTCTGATGCTTGTCTGATAGCTATTATTGTATGCAAATTCCACCAACGGCAAATGATCGCTCCAACTCCCTTTGAAGTCCAATGCGCAAGCACGTAGCATATCCTCCACAATCTGTATCACCCTCTCAGATTGGCCATCCGTTTGGGGATGAAAAGCAGTACTGAAGTGTAATTCTGTGTCCATCGCTTGTTGTAGACTCTGCCAAAATCGCGTCACAAACCGAGAATCACGATCCGACATAATAGAAAGCGGAACTCCATGTAACCTCACTATCTCGCGGATATACAACTGACTCAAAGTCTTGAATGTATCCGTGGTCTTCATACCCAAAAAGTGAGCAGACTTGGTGAGTCTATCCACAATGACCCACACTACATTATGCCCGCGCGATGTCCGTGGTAAACCCGACACGAAGTCCATGGTGATGTGATCCCACTTCCACTCTGGGATAGGTAAAGATTGTAGGACTCCTCCGGGCTTTTGATGCTCAATCTTCACCTGCTGGCACACCACACATTTTTTCACATGGTCACATCCTTCTTCATTCCTTGCCACCAGTACTGACGCTTTATGTCCCTATACATCTTTGTGCTATCGGGGTGGATAGCAAACTTAGAGAGATGACACTCTCCAAGTATCTCCTCCTTTAGGGACGAATCATCAGGAACACACAGCTTCCCACCATATCTCAATTCTCCACTCTTCAACGTCCATCCTTCCATCGCTTCTCCATTCTCTACTCTGACTCAAATCGACTCGAGTTTCGGATCCAAGCATTGTAACTCCACCACCCGACGTTGAAGAGTAGGTTAAGCTACAAGGTTGAACAAGCATGGACGAGATCCATTCGTTCCAACCCATAGATCATAATCTCCAAGGGCATTCCTCATCTTCCATTTACCTATAAAGGCATTGAGTTCGTCCCAAGACTTCCTGCTAAGAGCATCAACGACCACATTCGCCTTCCCCGGATGATAGTTGAGCGTGAAATCATAATCTTTCAAGTACACAATCCACCTTCTCTGCTGGAGATTCAAATCTTTCTGTGTGAACACATACTTGAGGCTTTTATGATTTGAGAACACTTGAAATTTCTCTCCATACAAGTAACACCTCCATAACTTAGGAGCAAAAACCATAGCGGCTAGCTCCAAGTCGTGAGTGGGATAGTTCTGCTCATGAATCTTGAGTTACCTCAAACCATAAGCAACTACCTTCCCTCCTTGCATTAGAACACATCCCAAGCCTCGCAGTGAAGCATCGGTGTATACATCGTAGCCTTCCTCACTGCTCGGAATAATGAGGATAGGTGCCGTCGTCAACTTCTCCTTCAAGGTGCGAAAAGCTAGTTCACATGCTTGAGTCTACAAAAATTTCTCCCCCTTCTTTATAGGACGAGTCATCGGCATCGCAAGCTTGGAGAACCCTTCCACAAATCTACGATAATAGCTGGCTAACCCCAAGAAACTCCGTACTTCTGTCACGTTCTTCGGTGGTTCCCATTTCATCACGGCCTCAATCTTCGCGGGATCAACTGCTACCCCTTTCTCGGACACAACATGTCCAAGGAATTTCACTTCCTTCATCCAAAACTCACACTTGCTCATTTTCGCGTATAACTTATGTTCTCTCAATGTTTGTAGCACAATAGAGAGATGGCGAGCATGTTCCTCATAAGTCTGTGAGTAAATCAAGATGTCATCGATAAATACAATGAAAAATTGATCAAGGTAAGGCCGGAAGACTCTGTGCATCAAATTCATGAAGGCTGCGGGGGCATTAGTCAATCCGAACGGCATCACCGTATACTCGAAGTGACCATACCGGGTACGAAAAGTAGTCTTAGGAATATCTTCCTCCATAATCCGCAACTGATGATACCCCATGCGAAGATCAATCTTGGAGTAGTACTTCGAGCCCCTCAACTGATCAAACAAATCATCAATTCGTGGCAACGAATACTTATTCCTCACGGTCACCCGATTCAACCTCCTATAATCCGTGCATAACTGTAGAGTCTGATCCGTTTTCTTCACAAAGAGGACCGGGGCTCCCCAGGGTGAAGTACTCAAACGTATAAACCCAATGGCCAACAAATGATTCAACTGCTTTCTTAGCTCCTTTAACTCCAAAGGTGCCATACGGTAGGGAGCAATGGATATGGGTTCGGTTCGCGAATAGAGATCAATCCAGAACTCGATCTCCCTATGTGGCGATAACCCGGGTAGTTCATCTGGGAAGACATCCCAAAAGCCCGACACTACCAACACCACATCCGCATGGAGCTTATCCTAATCATCACCCATTAAGCTAGGTAGGAAAATCAATTGGCTCCCCGCCTTAGCTTTTAAGAATCTACTACCCGTAGTAGGGAATGGATGGGAAGAATTTCGGTCATTTACAAAACTGAAAACTATTCCTCCTAGCAGCTGAAATGTGATCCGCTTGCGGAAACAATCCATCTCCGCCCGGAAAGCGGACAACAGGTTCATTCCTAATATAATGACATATCCCTTCATATGTAGAGTAACCAAATCCACAGTCAACTCGTGCTCCCCAATTCGAAGCACACAACCCTTACAAACTCGGCTAGTATCCAGCCGCTCACTCGTTGGCATATCAACACTCAAGGCATATTTTAATTTCTCGAAACTCAATCCTAAATTCATAACATATGCAGTACGTATAAAAGAATGAGTAGCACCGGGATCGAATAAGATTCGAGCCCAAGAATTATAAAGAAGAATGATACCTTCCACAACGGCATTGGAGGCATCCTTCTCCGGCTGGGTCAAGGCAAAGACTCTTCCTGGATTGACGCCGCCATGGGCTTGAGCTTGTACCGGTCTCTGTTGTTGTGGTGGCCGGTTTGTGGCCACTTGTCCTGCCGCTTGTTGCAAGCGATGGACAGTTGTGTCTGAAGTGTCCTACCCCTCCACATGTGAAACTTTGATGGGGGTCAGTGTTTGTTCTAGTCTAGTAGCCCCCTCTCCTCTAAAAGCCTGAGGTCTTTGTCCCATTGCTTGATCGGGGCAACGGTAAGGTGCCCCTCTCTGCCCTCCACTGCTACTACCACCGGTCCGGATCAGACCTTCCCTCATGTAGTTTTGTCGTCATTGAGAGTCGTCGATGTCCCTGTCCACTAAGGTGGCTCTGTCAACAATATCCCCATAATCCCGAATCTTGAGAGCCACCAACTTCTCTCGAATGAACGGCCTCAATCCTTGCTCAAAGCGCTTGGCCTTGTTGGCCTCAGTGGATATAAAATCCCTAGCATAACGGGATAGCTCCTCAAACTTTCTCTCGTACTCGGCCACAGTCAAGCTACCTTGTCGTAGGGCAAGAAAATCGGTCTTCATTCTGTCTCTGACTGATTTTGGAAAGTACTTGTCTTGGAAGACTTGATCAAACTCCTCCCAAGTGAGCGCATCTGTATTCCTTCTTCTTTTCACGGATTTCCACCAATGATCGACTTTCCCCTCGAACAAGTAGGTAGATAAGCCAACCCGTAAATCCCCAGGCAATCTCCATGCCTTCACAAATCTTCTTCACTCGGCGGATCCATTTATCCGCATCCAAAGGGTTAGAGCTCCCTTGGAAAGTAGGTGGGTGTTGGCGTAGAAATTCTCTAAGAACCACCATCTATCGATTCTCGTTCCCGTTGCCCGGTACTTGGGCTAGTGGATGAGCTCCACCATTGTGGTTGTGGTTGTGGTTGTGGTTGTTCCCATTCTGGTGTTGCACCAGGGTGGTGAGCTCCCTTAAGCACTGATAGATGCCATTCATGGCATCAGGAGGTAGTGGTGGTGGTGGATTTGCTTGGCCTCCACGACCATGCCCACGCCCACGTCCATGCCCTCGTACACCGTCCATCTTACACATCAATTCACAATTAAGTTCTTTGATGTACAAGACATCCTAATTGTCGATTTAAACCAAAGTAGAAGACTAGTGTAAAATTTAGATCAACTATCTTAATCAACCTAATCCTATTTCCCTAGTGGTAATCCATAACCTACAACTCCCATGTAAGACCTAAAGCCTAGGCTATGATACCAACTTTGTAACACCCCAAATACCCCCTTGGACGGCATTACATTCTCAAGACCATTTACAATCATGAGAGCAACTACATAACTCCATATCTAAAAAGAATTTACTTCATCATTCAAGCATATACAATAACATCCAAAATAATATGCCCCACAATGGCATTTACATCTCCAAAGAATATCAAAGTAAATTTTGCAGCGGAATACAAAATAAACTAGACTTCTCAGTGTACAAAAGAGTATCCTAGTCTAGTGCAAAAGAAAAGGGGTCGCTCTATGCGTCCACCTCGGGATCCGCACTTCCATTAATTGGAGTCTCCCACTGGGCGGCCTCCTCGGCTCCTAACTCCTCCTCAAGTACATAATTTGAAAAAAGGTTAGCAGTAGGGGTGAGCACGAAACTCTGTAGAAAATTTCTCCCAAACCCAAACAAGGTTTAGAAAACATTTAAAATTCGGTTGGTTTCATTTCGCAAATATCATATATAACTTTTTGAAGGAAAACAAGACATTTTGAATAGGTCTCAAGTTTAATCGGTAGCAATAATCAACGGGAAAGAATAAAATGAATGTCGCAACAATAACCTTTTCAAACTTTTAGTCATTTAAGAAGGGAGTCTTCCGATGCATTGTCCCATACCAATGTACCAGCAAGAACGACCCACTCACAATCCCATGTATATTGGTTCATCCCTGTACTATGTATGTTGATTGCTTCTCATGAATCTACCCAACGATTATACCTAGTCCACCAAACACAATCACAAGCACTTTAGAAAAGGGCGTCTACCATCCCAATGGCAGTGACAAGTCCCTTCCTAGGAAAAGTATACTATCCCTCGTTCGAACTCCAATGAACGATAGTAGTTTCATTACCAAATGACAACCCACTACAAGTGCGAGGAAACCATCTCACCCTACACTGGGATAGACTAACCTCTAACACTCTACGGCATCTCTCGAAGGCAATCCAAGTCCATCACAACAACCATACAAATGAGAAAACTAAAATATACTCAACTCACAACCATTTCAAGGAATTACCAAATTCCACCATTCCTTATGTAATATACCGTAGAATAATTAAGGAACAATACACAAGAGCTCATCATAACATTATTTTGTTATATAGTATCAAACGCTAAGTTTTTAGAAGGGAAAACTGATTACCACCCAATTTAGATAAGGAAGCAGGACGGTATCGGTACCCAAAACCTTCTGGAATCAGGGTACCAGTACACGGTACCGGTACTATATAGAGGAAAATCCATTTTTCTTAAGACCAAGGTTGGAAAACGAAAAAGAGTAGTTACCCAACCATCAAAATGTTCAAAACATGACATTTATTGTAAGGATATCAATAATCATGCATTTCATATCATATATATAAGAGTAAGAGTGAAAAATAAACATGTATAATATCATAGCCTCAATGTAAGTGAATGGAAGAAAATCCCCTACCTCTATGCTCAAGATCTTTAGCCAAATACCCAAGCTTCAAAGACTATTTCCTCTCCCTTTTTTCCCCTTTACACTCCTCTTTGGGTTCCAAAATGTATGGTGATAGGGTATGGAAGAATGTAATGAAAGGTTAGGGAAAGGGTGTTCTTGAAACCTAGGGTTTGATCTTCTAATTTGGTTGTAACTCTCTTGATGGGTGTGTTCTTGATCCTCCTCTCTTTCTCTCTTAAGCTTTCTAGGGTTTGGAATGGTGTATGGACGGCTAAGGAGGCGGCCTAAAGTATTTATAGGCCCAAAAATATGACCTAGATCGCTATCCTGAATTATTGGGTGTATTGGTACCTGGTACCGGTACCCAATACCTACTGGAATCGGGGTACCGGTACAGGGTACCGGTATGCTTCAACGGACAGATTTTTTCTCCGGCTTTCAATGCAGTTTAGAACCATTTTGAGGTCGAATTGGAAAATTTTCTTAAGACACACTTTTGTAGACCTAGATGTCTACTATCTGCTGTCAAAATTTCAAATCAATTGGACATATTTATTATAAGTTATGTCCAAAATACTAAGAGATGTCCAAAATATTTTCTACCCGAAATTTACGTAAAGTGTGTTTTTATTCCGGAGTACTTCCAAGCTTCCAATACACCTCATATTGCCTCTTCCAAATATTTATTCCTAACATTTTAACCTATGTGATTCATTTTTACATCATTATATATAAAAGAACTACTAAACTAGTACATTGCTATATTACTATACGCATGTGAGGTATTACACAAACATTCTAGTGGGTCTAAAAATATGGAAATTAAACGTCTTTGTTAGGGCTCTTGTGAAGAAAGATGACATTGTGATCGTACATATTGACACATAATCAATACTTGCTAATCCTTTAGCCAAGGGATTGAGACCTGTAATTTTTAAGAAACATGTTGAAAACGTGAGTATTTTGGGGTCTTTTGATGTACTTAGTTAGTGAGAGTTTATTTAAGTGTTAAGAACTTTAGTATTGATTTAATTCCATGTGTGATATTTGATACTCATTATGGTTGAGATACATCTATTTGATAAATAATAAATATTTGGATAATTATCCTTATTGTTAGCATGATGCTCTTGCTATGTTATACGTATGCACATTTATGACATGTCATTTTATACAAAAATCTTAAGGCTTGGTGTGTGTCTTAGTATGACTGTTTTGTCAATTGAGTATGTCTATGATTACACCATTTGAGAAAATTTTGTGATTTTAAGTTTGGAGACAAACTAGCTTATTGTTGAAGCTAATGGATTTCTCTAGCTTATTGTAGAAACATGTAGTTAAAGAGAAATCATTTGGAGGACTGACAATGAAAATAACGTATTTATCAGATCGCATATTGAGATGTTATTTTCTTGCTACACTACCACATCTTGATCCATGTCAATAGAATTATTATTTTTTGTAATCATGGATTGGTCCTATGTCAATAAAGGATGTAAAGGCTGCTATGGTTTGAAAATAGTAGTTTTATTGGACCGGGTTGTGTTTGAGATGTTGTCTCAGGTCCATATTATTTTTTATTGTGGCCACATTGAGTTTTGTTTGATTAGCCCGTGAGTAGTTTTTCAAAAATATATATATACTTTTATTTTATTTTTAAATGACTATAATTAATGTTGTCCAAGTGGGAGAATGTTGGAATTTTTTCTATATTGGACTTCCATTAATTAATAGTTAATTTTTAGTTTGTGAAAAACGGGTTGAATTCATGGTCCAATGAGATGAGCCCAATATTATTAAGTGATCTATTTTGATGAGCTTATGCACATCTTTTAATTGGTGTGGTTGAGGTGGTTAAGTGTAGGCCTTAATCTAATTGTGGCCCGTAATGGGAGTGCCAATTAGATTTCATTACAAATACAGGCTAGGTCCCCTCTCCACTTCATAACCCTAAATTGGCTTATCCAATTGAGAGTTGCCTATTGCTTTGAAGAAATAGAGCAAGACCTTGCCCTTCTGCGAAAGAAACCTGAAGATCGAATATCATGACTCATACAGGTATGTTCTAAATTTTGTATACGATCGAAATCTTGAATTTAGGTGTTCTAAATTTCATATACGAATCATTAAATTTTTTTATAATGAATTCATTTGGATCATCGCAAAATAAACAGTCGGTATCAACAGAAATTTGCCTTTGCCTCAGATTGCGTTGAGTAGGGAGAATATCTCTAATGACTCTTCAGGAAAATATTTTGATCTTAGTAAGAAACCAAAGAGACCAATCGAAATGTGCTGACCAATTTCTCTTTTTATTACTAGAAACACCTTCAATTTGATTAACACGGTGAAGACCCGATCCACACTGAAATGATAAACTCTTTTCACCAAGAAATGCCTAGATCTGCTATAGTGCCAAACCAATTGATTGCTTGGAAAATGATTATAAGTAGGGATGCCCAGAATTTGTTCAACATCACAAGGGAGAAACAGTTGCTCCAACAAACTTAATTTCCAGCAGCCATGTTCATAGTCAATTAAGGACCTTATCAAGAAATCCTCCTCCACCAGGTCTGGTAAAGGACTAATAATCTTGAAGGAAAAAGGCTTGGGAATCCACCTATCATTCTTCACATGAACACTTCAACCATCTCCAATACGCCATCACATTCCTGCCTCAACCACCTTCTTTGACTCCATAATGCTGCGCCAAGTTAAAGAAGGACAAGATCTCAGCTAGGCTTCCATCAAAGTAGAGATAGGAAAGTAGTTTGCTCGTAAAACTTTATAGAGCATGGACTTAGGATGTTTAACTAGCCTCTAAATTTTTTTAGCCAACATAGCTAGATTAAAAGCCCCTAAATCTCTAAACCCCATACCTCCACGAGATTTTGCTGCATACATTTTATCCCAATCAATCTAGTGTATTCTTCTTTCACTATTCATCTGCCCCCACCAAATATTAGAAACCATACTATTAATTTCATCACATAAAGAAATAGGTAATTTAAATCAGGACATTGCATATGTAGGGATGCAACACAGCCTTAATAAGAACCTCCTTTCTTGCGTTAGATATCATTTTTTCATGATTATCAACCACTAGAATTTGGAGAACCTCGAAAAACCTTTTCTCTTTCATCAATACTCACATTCTTACTAAAAGCAACTACTGATTTGAGCATATTAATCTTTTGTCCCGAAGTAGCCTCATATTCGAGTAGACAATCTTTTTATCGTTTCTCCATTTTGTGATGTTGCCCAAGTAAAAAGAAGACTATCATTAGCAAATAGCAAATGGGAAAACGTGGAGCTCCCTAACCAGCTGCTAAACCCTGTATTGAACCATCCCTTTCATTATTTGAAAACAAAGAAGAAAAATCTTCAGAACATAGAAGAAAAAGGTAAGGCGACAATGGATCGCCCTACCTAAGACCTCTTTGTGGCTTAAAATAACCAAGCTACTGTCCATTTAGGACCACTGAATAAGAAATAGTATTAACACCAGACATAATCAAATGAATCCACTTGTCAATAAACCCAAATTTGGACATTATCCCCTCCAGAAATCTCTACTCCATTGTAAGCTTTACTCATGTCTAATTTAATAGACACATAACCATTACCTCCTTTTCTTTTTCCCTTCAAATAACGATTCAACTCATATGCTACTAGCACAGTATCTGTTATTAACCTATCTAGAACAAACACACTTTGATACTCTGAAATAATCAACAATAGAATCCTCTTGCGATGATTAGCTAGCACCTTCACAATGATTTGTAGATAACAATACACAAACTACTAGGGAGGAATTGAGATAATACTTCGAGAGAAAAATCATTAGGGATCATGAATATGTGAGCATAATTAATCTTGGGACATGTCACACCTCCATTCAAAAAAACAAAAACCATCTTCATAACATCTTCACCCATCACCTCCCAAAACTTTTGTATTTCAATCTTCTTCCTTTAGCCACAACGAATTTAACATTTGTCTCCATCTAATTTCCTTGGCTTCAAGTAATTGGTGGGTATGATTATGGATAGCTTTTAACTCCAACTTTCCCACATCAATTAAATCAACAAATTGTAAATGGTCCAAACCGCAAGAACGCACCTTGTCTATAAACTGATTCTCAGAATTACCAAAAATAGGGATCTTCCAACAATTCCAAATCACATCAACACAAGTTGGATCTTTAGACCACATGGATTCTTAACAAACATGCTTTCTACATCCACCATTAAAATTAACGATCTCCTCCTTTGAAACATGTAAAATCAATTGACAATGATCCAAATCAGTATTTGAAACAGGGATTACCTTACTATTAGAGAAAAAGGATCTCCATGTTGAAGAAATCCAAACTTATTCAATCCTTTCCTTGAGTGTATAAGGGAAAAGGCATCCATTACAGCAGGTATATGGATATCTTCAAAATTGTTTAGCACTTAATATTGTATATTCCATAACATAATCCATTCATTTTATACATTTAATGGATGAATATTCTTTCCAAATGGACTTGTAACTTGATTAAAGTCACATTTGTGGTTGCAGATGTAAGAATAGTGATAAGGATAAAGGGAAATGCTATTTAAAGGATTAAGGAAGAAGGGGAAATATAGTAGGAAGGAAATCAACAAGAATGGAGGGAAGCACATTTCAAAGTAAAAATGGACCTTCAACCGGTTAAAAACTAACATTAAATAAGTTGATCAGAGGATTGTGAAGATGCTGAAACTAGGTGAGATGCTTTGAGTATATCAACCAGTTGAAAAAAAAACTTCAACCAATTTGTTAGAGAATGTTTAGGAAAGAAAAACTACTAAGGATACTTCAACGGGGCTTTTTAATCGGTTTAGAAGACAACTTCAAACGGTTGGTCTTAAGTTAACTACACAGATAATAGCTTTCTTGAGTTTACATTGGTCCGTGGTGTCGACTACGTCACTCCTACACCCATGGGAGGATACCAATCCCCATGAGGTTCATTCTTATTGGTGAAAACCACCTCCCACATATCAAGAAGACCATTCATTGGACGAGTTAGGCAGAGGAAGCTTCACCGGCAATCCACCCATCACTCGTGCCACACTCCATGATAAATGAAAAGGAGTGAATGAGGGTATATATAAATGTATTTTTATAGAAAGGCACTCTCTTTTTATCTATTTTCACTTTGCCTTAGATCTTAGGAGTGAAGTTTTACATTGTCAAAGATTTCCTGGGGGTTCGGAGAAGAAAATCGAGAGCAATTTCATTTCATATCATTTTCAAAGCTCTTCTTGTACGGTTTATTTTTGTATTTGAAATTCATGTTTTGAAGCTAATCCATTGGAGTTTACTTCTTTCTATATTGATTTTGCTTTGATAGAATTTATTGATGGCCAAGTTTCGGTGTGATCCGATAGATGATACTCGTCCATAATCAAGCATGAAGATTCTCTTTTGGTTTCTAACTAATAAAATATTTTGTAGAATGAACAAAATAATTTGAAACATTATATGTTAAGTGACTACATTGATTTCTTTTTGACGGTTTATCTGGCACAAGTAATGCTTATACATCATTTATGGAATCTAAAATGCTCTTCAATCTAGTTTCCATTTCCAATATTCAAAGCTACAATAGTATATAAATTGTTTTTTATTGAATATCTTCCATTCGGGCATGTTTGAGTACTACCTCAAATGAGTTATAATGGAAAGTCAAAATGTTTGGTTATGGTGAGCTGATTCTTGAGGATTATTCGATTGTTTTCTCATTGATTTTTATAACCTTAGAATCCATTTCACCAATTTTCCACAACCCAAAGATTCTATATTTTTATTTGTACACATCAGTAATCAAAGTGCATCTGTTCCCTAAGGAGACGACCTTGAATTTATCCAAGTTACTACACTACATAATTTTTTGATGTTTGAGAAGCTCATTGTTACATCTTGAGAAGAAGTGATTCATTAAAAATTGACAAGCAAAAACCTAAATCAATGTAACGCCCCAAAAACCACCTTGGACGACATTACATTCTAAAACCATTTATATAATGGGAGCACTAAGATATTTCATCAATAAATAAAGTCCATTCATCATAGATATATAATGTTTACTACATTGTCCCAAAAGAATAGGCACATCCAAGCCTTTACATTCCAACAAAATTAACTAATTGTAACATAGCGAAAATTACAAAAGTAAACTAGACTTTACATTGTTCAAAAGAATATCCTAGTCTAGTACAAAAGTAAATGACATCTCTAGATGTCCCACTCAGGATCCAAGTATCCCTCTAGTGAAGTCTCTCCATGGCCCAACTCGTTAGCATCGAGCTCATTCTCTGGCACAAAATCTGAAAAATATTCAACTGTAGGGGATGAGCACGAAGTTCTGTAGCAAAACCTTCCCAAACTCAAACAAGGTTTAGAAAAATATAAAACAGGTCGGTCACATTTAATAAAATAACATATATAGTTTTTGAAATAAAACAAGGACATTTAGGTAGATCTCAAGTTTATACAACATCAATAATTAAATGGAAACATTATAAAACATTTCTCAAAGAAACCATTTCCAAATGGTTAGAAAAAGCGCTTGCCATTGCATTGTCCCATACCAATGTACCGGCTCCGACATGATCCAATCTATGTTCTCATATAGTTATATAGATATATATTGGTTCATCCCATGTCATGTACGTTGATTGCTTCCCATGAATCTACCCAACGACTATACCTAGTTCACCAATCACAACCATAAGTACTTTAGGGAAAGGGCGTCTACCATACATATGGCAGTGACGAGTCCCTTCCCAGGAAAGGTATACCAACCCTAGTTCGAACTCCAGTGAACAATAGTGGTTGCATTATCAAATGACAACCCAATACAAGTGTTAGGAAACCATCTCACCCCCACCGGGATAGACAAACCTCTAACACTCTACGACATCTTTCGATAGCAAATTCAAGTCCCTCACAACAACCATACAATAAGGAAACCAACATATTCTTAATTACAAACATATTTCTAAAAATTCTCAATTTCATCATGTGGCAATTTCAATAATCAACTATGAAAAATACAAGAGATCATACTTCAATCATTTAGTACTTCACACAAGTTCTAGGTTTCCAACATCAATAATGAAGGAAGAATTTAAGAAAAAAATTCATCACTCTCCAAAATCTAGGGTTTTTAAAACAAAAGAGGAATTTCGTGGGTATTCAACCCTAACTTTGTTAAAAAACTATGTAATGTTAGCCTCAAAAGACTAAGGGAGGATGATTTTATATCATATATATAGCATTTAGAGCAAAACATATATATATATATATATACATAAAACCTAATCTCAATGGACGAGAAAGAGAAGAAATCTCCTACCTTGACTCTTGAAATCTAGGTTTTGATGGACTCCAAGGTATAAATCCCTTCAAAGCAAATGTTTCTCTCTTCCTTTCTTCCTCTCTTTTTCTCCTTTCTTTCTCTCTTAGGGTTTCGAAGGTTGGAGGGGCCAAAATAGAGCGAAAGGAGGCGAGAAAATGTATTTATAGGGCAAAAATGGGACCAAGATCGCGACATTAAACATTCAGAATTCTTTCGGCCGTACCGATACGCTGTACCAGTATTTCGAACTCTCTGGACCAGTTTGCTCCAAAACACAGTACCGGTACGCTTCAGTATCGGTACGATTTTGCCTAATTTTTCCTCTTTCCTCCATTTTTCATTTCCAATCAATCTTAAACCCTTCCAGAACCATCCCATGCATGTCTAACAAGGTTTCTCACATAAATCTCAATACATACACGATCTATTGAACATGTTTTCAATTCCTCACAATTCAAAACTAAATCTTAGCCAACTATTTACTATTTCAACCTGAACACTTATATTTTCATTTCCAAATTAATTAATCAAAAATTATAGGACTATGTGAGTATAAACATGCAGGGGTTTACAATTCACCCCCTTAAAGAAAGTTTCGTCCTTGAAACTTACCTCAAGTAACGAATAAGTATGGATACTTCTCCCGCATCTCTAACTCCATTTCCCAAGTAGCTTCTTCCGCTCCATGGTGCTGGCACAAGACCTTCACCAATTGAATGACTTTGTTGCGAAGTACCTTCTCCTTGGTATCAAGAATTTTCACCAGCAGTTCTTCATAAGTTGCTCCGTCTTGAATCTCAATATCTTCTAAGTCTACAACTGGCGTTGCATCCGATTGACACTTCCTCAACATTGACACATGGAATATGTCATGTACGCTTGATAATTGAGCTGGCAACCGAAGTTGATACATTGCTTTGCCCACTACCTTGATCACTTCAAATAGCCCGGTATAACTTGGCGCTAACTTTTCCTTCTTACCGAATCTAAATACTCCCTTCTTGGGTGAAACTTTGAGGAATACATAGTCTCCCTCTTGGAACTCCAATGGCCTTCGTCTTCTATCCGTATAGCTCTTCTGCCTACTTTGTGACGTACGTAGTCTTTCCCTGATGAGTTGAATCTTCTCGGTAGTTTCTCGAACAATCTCCGGTCCAAGCAAGCTACTCTCGCCGGCTTCTAACCAACACGTCGGCGAGCGACATGGTCTTTCATACAATGCTTCATACGATGCCATCCCAATGCTTACCTGATAGCTGTTGTTTGATACAAATTTCACCAATGGTAGATGATCACTCCAACTCCCCTTGAAGTCTAAAACACATGCCCGTAACATATCTTCCAAAATTTGTACCACTCTCTCGGATTGGCCATCGGTCTGAGGATAAAATGCGGTGCTAAAGTGTAACTCTGTCCCCAAAGCTCTTTGAAGACTTTACCAAAATTGCGCCACAAAATGAGAATCACGATCCGATAATATAGAGAGTGGAACTCCATGCAACTTGACAATCTCACGGATGTAGAGCTGGCTCAAAGTCTCTAAGTTTTCTGTAACCTTCATGCTCAAGAAATGAGCAGACTTGGTGAGTCTATCCATAATAATGCATACCGCATTATGTCCCTACGAAGTCCTTGGTAAACCCGACACGAAGCCCATAGTGATGTGATCCTACTTCCACTCTCAGATAGGTAAAGATTATAGTAATCCTCCTGGCTTTTGATGTTCGACCTTCACCTGTTGGAATACCGCACACTTGGAGATGTACTTAGCCACATCTAGCTTCATTCCTCTCCACCAATACCGGCGCTTCATATCCTTATACATCTTTGTTCTTTCGGGGTAGATAGCAAACTTAGAGCGATGACACTCTCCAAGTATCTCCTCCTTTAGAGACGAATCATCGGGTACACATAGTTTCTCCCCATATCTCAATTCTCCGTTTTTCAAAGACCACCCTTCAATTGTTTCCCCATTTTTCAATTTAGCTCGAATTGACTCTAAGTTAGGATCCAAGCGTTGTAACTATACTATTCTACGTTGGAGGGTAGGTTGGGCTACTAGATTGAATAGGCATGGTCGAGCTCTGTCTTCCCCAACCCATAGGTTATAATCTCTAAGGGCATCCCTTATCTTCCATTGAATTGAAAGAGCATTTAGTTCACCTCGAGACTTCCTACTAAGTGCATCGACAACTACATTCGTCTTCCCCGAATGGTAGTCGAGGGTGAAATCGTAGTCTTCTAGATACTGAATCCACCTTCTTTGCTAGAGATTCAAGTCCTTATGTGTGAACACATACTTGAGGCTCTTGTGGTCTGAGAACACTTGAAACTTTTCTCCATACAAATAACACCTCCACAACTTGAGAGAAAAAACCATAGCGGCAAGCTCTAAGTCATGAGTGGGATAATTATGCTCATGAGTCTTGAGTTGCCTCGAGCCATAAGCAACTACCTTGCCTCCTTGCATTAACACACATCCTAAACCTCTTAGTGAAGCATCGGTGTACACATCGTATCCTTCCTCACCGTTCGGAATAATAAGAACAGGAGCCGTCGTCAACCTTTCCTTCAAGGTGTGAAAAGCTCGTTCACACTCTTGAGTCCATAAAAATTTCTCCCCTTTCATTTTAAGACAAGTCATCGGCATCGCAAGCTTAGAGAATCCCTCCACGAACCTCCGGTAGTAGCCTGCAAAGCCTAGAAAACTACGTACTTCGGTCACATTCTTCGATAGTTCCCATTTTATTACGGCTTCAATCTTAGCGGAATCAATAGCTACACCTTGTTTCGACCCCACATGACCAAGAAATTTCACCTTCTTCATCCAAAACTCACATTTACTCGTCTTAGCATATAACTTATGCTCCCTCAAGGTTTGGAGCACAATTGTGAGATGGCGTTCATGTTCTTCGTGTGTCTGGTGACTTGATCCGAAATGTGTACACCCAAGTGCAGGCAGTCAAGCTGTAGTAATAATTCGGTTTGAGTCCGGAGTCGAATCCATGGGGAATATGGTGTTTAGTGTTTCAAGGTGAACAGTAATGAAGACCGATCAATTGTAACCTTTTTTAGCTTTGTGAGAAGTGGTTGGTTTCTTGAACAGAATATTAAATTCTTTTCAAGAGAGTTTTTCTAGACAAAATATAAGATTCAAATAAAATTAAAGTCACTCTTTAGTTCGAGGATCAGAATATGTAATGAATTATCCGGTGTATTACACTTGTGCTTTATAACTCAACTAACTCCCGCGGTAACAGTAAGTTAATCGGAAGATAAGGGTGGACTGGGTTAAAGCTCCATCCTTTTTATGAAGTGCAATGATGGTGGAGATTGAAGAGTTAGTCGTGAAGTTCTATCCCAGAGTATTTGTCTCACACAACGGATCTTTCTAGAAGGAGTTATCCATTTACCATAGAAAAGATCCATTGGTTATACATAAATCTAGCTGGAGTTCTTTGCTTTGAATCAATGAATCCTTCTAGAAGGAGTTATCCATTTACCATAGAAAAGATCCATTGATTCCACAAAGAACATTACCTAGCTAGGGTACTTGCCTTGAACCAACGGATCTTTCTATGTAGGAGTTATCCGGATCATAGAAACATCCTTTGGTTATGAAAATTACCCTAACTTTGCTTAACACATTCAACCTCCCACTAAGCAAAGTAAATAAAGCATTGAAGTATGAAAGAAATGCACAAGTATAACATCCGGATAGTTATTATGTATTCATCACCTCTCCCTAAAGAGTGAATGAGGACGACTCACTCTTCATGGCTTGGGTAAAGCTAGAAAAGTGAATAATACTCATTCCTCCAAGTAGAGGAACTTCGAAGTTGATCTTCAACGAAGATAAGTGAATCGCGTTCCACCCTTCTTGGCTTTGGTAAAGCCCTAGAAAAGTGGAAGAGTTTCACTCCTCTAAGAAGAAGATGCTCAAGCAATAGAAATGAAAGAAAGTAAAAGAAAGCTAGATCTTCAACAAAGAATGAGTGAATCACGTTCCACCCTTCTTGGCATTGGTAAAGCCCTAGAAAAGTGGAAGAGATTCACTCTTCTAAGAAGAAGATGAGCTCAAATGATGAAGGTGCAAGACATAATTGAAAGCAAGAAAGTAAAAGCATTAATGTGAAGACAAGAAGTAAATTAAGAATATAAAGAACATAAAAGTAGGGAATTTATCTTCCCAACTCTGTAAAAATGAAGACAAGTAGGGAATTAACTTTCCAACTATAATAAAGATGAAGACAAGTAGGGAATTAAACTTACCAACAATAATAAAGACTTGATATAATTAAAAGGAGCAAGAATGTAAAAGACTTGAATTAAAGAACTAGAATGTAAAACTTGAATACCAAAAAAAAGACTAGGTATTCTTCAAGAGGGGAGCTCTTGATCTCTCCCCACAAGTGTGTCCCCATAGGCTCCCAAAAGGGGAGTATATATAGGCAGGGAAGAGCATAGGAGGGGTGAAAGAACAGTGTTAGACGAGTCAAAGAGAAAATCTGAAGTTCAGACAAAGAATCGGGCAAGTTGAAGTCTGTCAGTCAGACCGTTCGAACGGTCCCTTTCGTTCGAACGTGAAGGCTGTTTTGCTTGTATGTCTGTGTTGATTTTCAAGCTTCACGTGGGTTGCAGTCCTTTGTAAGGCCATTTATTCACCCACTCTCTACAACTATCAGAGTCTTCAAACACTCCAAATTCAGTCGATCATGGCACCCATGTGCCTGAGGGTCTTTCTTCGGGCTTGGGAGTCTGCACATGCAAAGTCTTCCAGTCAGCCTGATCGTGTCAGTGTTTCTATTGTCGTTCGAATGTGGTGATGGTCGTTCGAACGTGATGATGCGTTCGAACGAGGCTTGGTGTTCGAACGTTAGGCTTTAGCTCCAGGGTCTGTCTACCACACGTCTTTGCCTCAACTGCCTGGTCCACAGGGGGCGTTCGAACGTAGATCACCGCTCGAACGACCATGCTGTCCTCAAGTTTTTCCTTTGTTGATCAAATGCTGCAGTTACACTTAAATGTTGTATTCATTGTCCTTGACCCTTTTTCTCACTTTAGCACCTGAAACATCATCATTTGAACTCCATCAAAGTATAATTAGTCCAGAAAAAGCACAATAAAATGTTGTAATTGAGTGTCAATCACACCCCCAACCTAGATATTGCTAGTCCCTAGTAATACAACAATACATAAATCTATTTCTAACACCTTTTTCGTAGGTTATCCGATTGCATTTAGCTTATGCAATAAGCCGTTAAACCCCTAGGTTTACCCTAAGGGACGAGTGGTGTCTCGTGAGGGTTTCCAGTGAGGCTACCCACAAATTTCGGTAGGACATATGTGCATGTAAAATTGTTGATGCAAGTGACTCACCAACATGATTACTAAGACACCCATCCCTCAATCTTGACATATACCCCACACTTCTTTTCTAATGGTATTAATTCTATGCAAAAATTAGCACTTGTCACATTAGCATTTGAAATTTCCTTAGGAATGGGATGATCATTCTCGAAACAGGAGTTGATATATAACGAACATTCCGCTTATCACTCACCATTGATAGTTTTGATTTCACAAATCTCTCATAGGTATACCCTCAACAAAGAGTTTGCTCCGATTATAGTGACTTGTTTCTCACCGGGCATGTAGTCAGAAGATGGCCAATCGGAAGACTACATGCGTAATGAATGAAGCTTTTTGGATTCAAACTAATCATATGTTGGCATAATCTCATTAAAGAATATTGATGCAAATAAAGTAATGCAGTAACATACCCCACTCTTAGTCGGAGACAAACACATGCTACGAACTTGAGATCACCTAGGACTTTTAGTAGGTTGAATTGGGGCCAGAGGTCAGTGGCTAACGAAATGACTTCAATGGAGTTCAAAAGTTATTTCTTTTATGCATTTTAGCACACCTCTGTTTGGTTTTTCGACGTTTTGCCTGGGCATGGGACTTTTTTCTTTCATTTTCTCATTTTTCACTTTCTTTGCAAGTCCATGTCTTTCGGTCTCTTTCTCCTTTTTGTGGGTTGTTTTCACCGATTTTCTTTTCTTTCATGGAACAGTAGCCACCATTGCCTTTTCTATTTTCCTTACATTTTTGTAACATTTTGCTTTAAAAGAGGATGTAAGAAAATTCGATAACAGGGTATATTTTCTTGTGGCTCGGTCACTTTTCTAGCTTTTTGGAAGAGAATTCATACATTTGAAGGCTCAATCATGGCTGTCGAAGGCCATTGTTCTGTGAACGAATAAGTTGAGGCTCAAAGTTGGTCCAAAGA
>JAHQCQ010039046.1:0-13247 GCA_023539305.1 Ilex asprella
CATAAAAAAATATTATCCAATAAACCAAAATTTATTTTGAATATGTTAGATGATATAATTATTTTTTTATTTGATCAAATTGAATTAAAAATCAAGTGTAATTTTTAAAATTTAATAATCAATTTATTTGGATTGTGAAAAATGTATAAACCATGAAATTAAATTCGTCTCAAAATTATGTTACCAAATTATGTCTTGATAAAATTACTGAATCAAGCTTGTTAATTGATTAATATTTTACGATCTCAAAATTATGTCCTAATAAAACAATTGAATCGAGTTTGTTAATTAATGAATATTTAATGAATTTAATTTGTATGTCGTAATAGAATAATTGAATCTTGATTGTTTTACAAGTGATAGTTTAAATGATCTTATGGAATGAGATGATGTCAGGAATGTGTGCAGTGTGATGCCAGAGTGCATTGTTTGAGACTCAAGAAGACATGGGAAGATGTGCACTGTGTTGGCGTGAGAAAGCGTACTTCTTGATTATGTTTTTTATTTTTTTAATTATTAAAAGCGAAATTATTGATTCCGTTTTTATTGTTAAAAGCGAATTTCTTGATTCCGCTTTCAAAAAGTGTCGTAAACCAATAAATAAGTTCAAAACTGTTGTATATCGGTAATTATATTTGAAAATATCTGTACATCAGAAACTCTAGTTAAGGAGAGGGATTGGCTACTGAAGGGTTGCAGCCTGAGGAGAGATTGAGTGGACGAGATTTAGTATCTGGGAAGGATTGGTAGGAAGGGATGGATGTCGAGACATGCTGCAAATTTTATTTTTGTTAAAAGACAGGAATTAAAAGGGTAAATCTATCTTTTGAAGGAAATCAAGATGATGTAAAACTCACAGGAACAACTATTGTCAATATTTGACGGTAATAGTTACCGGCAATGAGAAATTTGGTGTAATTTTAAACTTGAAAGGCGTAAATTATTTAAATTGAAATTATGAGGAGTTAATGGAAATATATCCTAAACTTGGAGGGAGTATTTTATAATTAACCCCTATATTTGTTTAGAAAAAAATAAGAAGTGATGATGTATGAACTCGTGAGGAGACACTTAAGCTGAAGAGCTCAATGGTTGTAAATAGTAGTGTGCAAGTAATTTAATAGAGGTGAGATCAATCTAATTATTATGTCTGATAGCTTTGTAATGTGTTACAGTAATTGGAAAATAGGGGTGAGAGTTGAGTTCGAGAAAGAACGCATTGGCTATAGTGGTTCAACAGTTGAAGAGTTTGACTAATTCACTCTAATGGAGTCTATTGTTCGATGGAGGAACTATATATTATTTGCGGAAGAAGATAGGGCTACACTTTTTCCCAATTGGTTGGATTTTTTTAGATGTCTTTTCATGGTGAAGGCCCTTGTATTTATACCCACAGGTGGGATGGTTCCAATGTCCAATCATATGGTTCGTAAGTTTGTTAGGATTTTGTTGAAGGAATATTGGATCATTAGAGGCTACATTCCCTATGCTACAATTTTAGAATTGATCACTCAAACACGGGTTGTACAAAGTAATAAATTTTTGGAGAATCACAGGGAATTATGAAAACAAGAGACACAAAACAAAAAATGAAATTGCTTTGAAAATTATTTGGAGAAATTTACTTGTTCAAAAGAACAATTTTTTTTTTGATTAAAAACACTAATTTAAATACTAAAGTATCGGGGATACCCTTTCAAATCTACACGGTAATTATTAATGATCCAATTTTCGAACTCAATTGAGAATCAGTTAAGGAGTGATCTCAGTAAGAATATTTAGCAGTGATAGCATGAAAATATCAAAAATTATAATTAATGAATTATCTAAATAAATATAGGAATTTACTTGTAAATCACAAATATTCACCGTGCCCAGAGTTCACGAAAAATTAAACTTTCCACATGTAAACTCTAATTTTATTGAAAATAATAAATCTACTATCTTATGAGAAATTATAATTAATTAATCCAAGCATGAAATAACCAGTTATTTGACTCATAAGGAATCTCAAGCATTCGATGTATGTGGTACAATGAATCAAGAAATTATACAGAGCAAAAAAGTATTCGATGTATCGATGACACCTTTTCAAATCCACACGATAATTATTAATGATCCAGTTTTCAAACTCAATTAAGCATCAACTGAAGAGTGATCACAGTAAGAATATTTAGCAATGATAGTATAAAAATATCAAAAGTTATAATTAATGAATTATCTAAATAAATATAGGAACTTACTTGTAAATCACAAACATTCACCGTGCCTAGAGTTTATGATAAATCAAGCTTTCCAACAGGTAAACTCTAAATTTATTGAAAATAATAAATCTACTATCTTATGAGAAATTATAATTAATTAATTCAAACACGAAATAACCAACTATTTGACTCACAGGGACTCTCAAATATTCGATGTGTGTGGTACAATGAATCAAAAAATTATACACAGCAAAAATTTTATTAAAAAATTAGAATTAAACTAAAAGAATAAATCAAGCATTAAAAAGAACATTGAATAAAAAATAATATTGCACTTCATTGAGAGTATCTCCCCTAGCCTTTAGTTCGGCTTTTAGCAAGTCATAGAACTAGAACAAAAACTAAAAAAAAAAGATGAGAAGAGAATAATAATATTCTCTCAATAGATGAGAACATTTATTTATACTAATATAAATTTTATGTACATGTAGAAGACATAAGGTTGGATCGAGAAGAATTCCTTTCCAAAAATAAATCTTTTAAGGTTAAATCTCTTGCATAAAATTTTTGGGGTGCAGATGCAAAATTTATCCAGATTTTGAGCTTGAATTTGGTATATTTAGAGGTCAATTCACGAAATTTTCGTGAAATATACTTTTGTATCCCTTGAAGTCTTCTTTGCAACCCCTTAAAAATCATGTCAACCGGATATTGGAGTCAAAAGTTATGACCAAAGTACTGAAGATTTGTCAAATCCTTATCTGTTAGGATATTTTTCTAATCCAACTTTAAATTATTTTTCTTCTAATTTGGACTCTTATAAGAATTAAATTGATGTCTTATCTTCAAATCTTCCTGTCTTAATATTGATTCTTCACTCCTTATCAATTGTGATTCTTCCTCTAATGATTGTTTCATTTACCTTATCCATTATTACTTTAAATCAACCAATTTACCTGTAAAATAAATCAAACAACTAGAAAAAGTATCAAACTAGAAAATCAAAGATTCTAACACATTTAATCACAAAATAATATGCAATTAATCAATCATTAAACATAATAAATAATACTTTTGATGGTTAATCACCCCAGGGGTGACATGGCTTTCTAGAACATGTTGAGGTGGCCTCATGATCCATCTTTAAGCTTGGACGTGTGATGATCTTCCTTATCTCTAGAAGAGTCTATTGAGAGGTCGTATTGTTTTGGAATAACCACCTGTTGTGGTCTCCTTGTCACATAGCGTAGACAACCTAGGCACCTATATTTGAGGTCGTTCATGGTTGATATGGGTTCCTTTAACTCAAGATGTATGCAAGTGACCTTGGCTTTCCTTCTATGGATGGATGCTAGGACATAAGGGCAAGGAATACACCTCATCTGTAAGCTCCTTTCAAGGCCCGTTGTCTAGGTCCCTCTTTATTTACTTATGATGTCATTTTTGGGTATGATTAGTAGTCCCCAGTCCTGAACTCTAGCTGTCTATCTTGGATGTAGCTCAGGACTGAGCTTTTTGTCATACTGAGGTATTTCTCTTCTTTATATGCAGCTCAAAATGCTTAGGATGGTTGAAAAGATGTGACAGGATGGTTTCACTGCGAACACGACATCGTGTAGGCCTGGGGCTATGCCTTGTAATTCGGGTCGTGCTAGTTACACAGTGTCACGTGAAGCGGCGTGCAAATGCATTTAATGTGTATGGATATAGAAAACTACCAAAATATTTTCTTTTTAAACCCCCTTGAATTCGATTTCTCTCTTTACCAAAAATCTTCCACTCCTAAACCCTTTCTTTCCTAAATCTTCTGTGATTTTGGAGTGCTAGTAATTTTTTTTTTTTGAGAATTGGAGTGCTAGTAATTTATCGAGTGTTCTTGTGAGGTTTAGAAGGAATTGGTTCAGGGATTCAAACAATCCAAGAAATTTTGGGCCTAGATTCTCTGGCGCGTATCCAGTTCACGTCTAAGTAACTCGTCTTTGCCTGCCATCTTCGTCTTCTAGGTACATTTTCCTTTTCCATTTAGCTTCTTCGTATCAAGCTTGGGTTGTTTTGATCCTAAGCGGTGGTCTCAAGGACTCCACTTCTTGATTCTTCGTTTTCGATACTTTACGAGTTTAAGTAGGTCTTTGGCAGCTCTCCCCCTCTTCTTAGATCCCTTTGCCACAGCTAGAGTTTTTCTCTTTGGTCGCTGGAACGAAAATCCTAAGAGTCGTTGAAAGTGCGTATGTATCGAATATCAAAAAAAAATCTTTAAAACCCTACAAGGTGAAATTAGGGTTTACCTTCGATATCTCTCAGGACTGATCTCGTCTCAACACGAATGCAGAATAGAACAACGACTACAATTCGATGAACCTCGCAGACTTCTATCGTATATCCCCCAATGTCAAAATCCAAATTCAGTGTGGGCTGCCAAGACCTCTGAATCTTTGTTCTCTCTTTTAACATCTCTAAAAAACGTGAGTAAAGAATAAATGCTGAAATAAAGAACCTAGACGTCTATATATAGGCTACGATAGAAACCTTAAGGAGAAATAAGGATCGGGCTCCTAATGGTCTTAGGATTCCAATGTTCAACCTAGAACAAATATCCAACAACCCATTAATAATAAGTCAGTCCACTAAAGACGTATTATTGATTTCTTGAGCCTTATCTCAAAATTATATTCGAGCTTCTTATTATTATATTTTTAATAATCACCCCATATTTAAGATTACAGATGTCCATAAATTAAATAAATCACTAACAATTATATGTAATCAACTTCTTTTATTCCTTGAGACCTTACCACTCAAATTATTTGTCATATCGGATAATTAAATTCACCTGCAAGGTTTGACATAGACAAAACTTATGAACTTCCTCAAGAGGACATCATCAACTCATTTAAATACTAGGACGTGGTTTCTTTTAATATTTAATTGTCGTTGTACAAATAACATCCTCTCTCAATTCATCGAGATTATTAACTATATATGAATCTCACTCTTTGATGAATTAAAGTGACAAACATTAGATACACGTGGCAATTAAATATTTAGGGACTAAGAGCATAAGCAATCATAATAATCATGAGGTATTTATTATCTTATTAAATCAGTAAAAGATAATAATCTCAACACGAGTCAGTTCAATACATAAAGTATACTAGTGCAATAATCTGAGACATCAAACAATCTCCTACAGTTAAGACAGACTATGTCAAAATATTACACTACAATCATACCGATAGGGTGTCCAATTCCATCTACGATTGTGAACATATACTCATATTATACAAGAATCCGATAATCTGATCTTTTGTGCATAAACCAAACTCTACCCACCAAATTATTTATAATGTAAAATATAAGATACACATGCATATCATATATAAAATATAATACAAATATTTTTCTCATATAGATTCTCAAAAAAATAAAAAGAGCAAATTTTTAATATACTACTCTATCAATAAGACCCTCAAGCTATTGAGGATTACTTTTGGGGAATACCCCATTACTTTATTCCAAGCTAAGTTATTTCATACCCCACTGCAGCAATGTCTGGAACTTCTTCTAGAGCTACTAGGTCTTCCATCTCCTATATGTTTGGGGACACAAACGAGGACCCCGAAGTTTGAGCCTTCTTTCTCAAGGGAGGTGGTAGACCTGGATGAGGGTGAGAATCCTTTTTCAGTGGCTCATCGGGTGAGGAGCTCCACTCAATGGAGGGTTCCCCCTCTTCTCCTCACGAATGCACCCAAGGGGAGGGCTTCTAGTCGAGGTAAAAGAAAGAGAAATCCTAAGAAGAGGGCTACGAAACCTTCTCAAGCTTCTCCCTCAGGTTCTAAATCTTCTTGAGTTTCCCCTTCAGGTAAGGTCAGCACCTCGAGCATATCCAGAGATTTGTATGGGTCCTTCATGCCTCTTCACCAGAGTCGCATTTCTGAGGGTAGGCTCCAGTCCTTGATTAGCCATTACCAATTTCTTGCTGACGTTACAATTTACACCCCCTCAGACATAGATCACTATAACATCTTTCTGACTAGCAAAACTTGTTTTTTTATTTTGGCATTTGAGTCTGGTTCCAGGTTTCCCTTGTATTATTTCCTAAAAAAATGTTATTTGCTATTTCGACATTTGGCCCTCGAGGATGTCTCCCAAATTTTGGGGGACATTAGTTGTCCTTCTTGCATTATAGAGAGAGAACAACCTAGGCCAAGCTCCTCCAATTCTTCAATGTCAAGTGTTCCCCGGAGGATAACTTCTTCTGCATCTCTAAACATGTCAATGCCCATTCCATATTCATAGGTGCTCCTTTTTCTCATAAAAATTGAAAAGAGCACTTACTTAATGTTTCGGATGATTCTTGGAAAAAGGATCCAAACGATACTTCTGATGATCTTCGTGTCCCAGCTCTGGGGGAGCCCAATAATTTGAGTGAGTGTTTGTCCTCTAGCAAGGTTTTCTTTTTGGCATGATTTCCTTTCTCTAATGTTAATGGAAAATTTTTATTTTTTACTTGGAAGAACGCTGACTTGAGCTGACTCTCATTGAAGATCTTAGGGTTATGAGGATAGAGAAGTGTGAGATACGGACTATCAAGGATCTCATTTCTTCTGAGAAGCTAGTGCAGCATGGCTGTGGGCCTCCCATGTCCAAAAACCTTCCAATTCCCATAAAAAAATCTATCCCTTCCGAGGATGAGGACTTAACTCCCAGAGATCGACAAGAACTTACTAGAATGAGCTCAACACTTGGCTTGCTTATTTTTCATTTTTTTTACTTATTTTTCATTTTGATTTATGTTTCTTCTCTTATTTTCCTATTCTCATTTCTCGTTCTCCGCATATACTGATCCCATGACACCTGAACTAGACGAGGTTCAAGATACAAGAAAAAAAAATACCTAACCAAGCCCCTTGACTCCACGATTCCCCTCAATACTAGATTTAAGGTCCCTAGGCTTGAGAAACTCCCAATCTCCCTAAAGGAGATCAGACTCCTGAGGTAACTTTGACTATGATAGGGGTTCAACAGCTTCTAAGGAGTTCAATGGTCCTCTACTTCTATCGTAATTGGTCCTCGAGGTCATTTCAACCAATGAAGGAGGTCTACCTATTGCTGATCCACGTCTTACTGCTTCCAAAGTATTCGGTACTCCTACAACTCTTCCAACATCCACGTTTACGGTTATTCTAGTTGTTCCTCCAAAGTGATCTCCACCCCTCCTACGATAGAGGAGGGTCCTATCTTAAGCAACACTTTCTTAAGCAACAATTGCCTAGCAACTTCCAAGTTGTTGGGTATTTTGCCACGATCAAACATCCAAAGGTCAATTGCTCTTAATGCTAATGTTGAGGCTACGAACGCCCTTCACGGTCTTATAGAGGTATTTACTCTATTTTTATTTTCTTTCGATCTTTTGCCTTCCATTTTCTCATTTATTACTCTCTTATTTCATATTTTACCTCTTATAGGATGATGTCCATATCAGTGCTCGCTCAGGGAGAGTTAGTACGGTTGAGAAGGTCGTTGATAAGTATTTTTTGGCTTGGCCAATGCACAGAAGAAGGCAGAGGAGTAGACCTTCCAAATTGCTATATTGAAGTCTTCATAGAGTATTCTAGAAGATAAGCTAAAGCAAAGGGAGGCAGAGTTAAGCTAGATAGTTGGTGTTGCAGACTCTACCAATCTAAAAAAGAGATAGCCGAGCAAGAGGCATCTAAGTTAAAACTGGAGCTCGAGCATTTGAGATCCTCCCTAAAGACCAATGATCAAGAGATAGGCAAGCTAAAGTTAGAGCTCAAGGTGTTGAAGCTTACTCTAAAGGCAAAAGACCAGACAATTAAGGATCTAAGGGTGAAATATGCTTATAACTACGCCAGTGGCTATAAGGACTTCAGAGACCAGGTCATAGAGAATTTAATTAATCTGGATTTCGATTCTTTCATTCCTCATCTACCTACAAGGTCAGCTGGAAAAGCTGGATAGGGTCGAGCTGAAGGAGATCCAGAGAAGTAAACCTGTGATACTGAATTTCCTCTTCATACCTAGACTGCTCCTACTACACTTGAAGGGTCTGAGCATCAAATTGGGGGAGCTGACTTAGCAAGTTGATGTGCTAGCTTCAAAGGAATCTTCATGTTTTTCTTGTGTTGGGAATCATAGTTTCCTTTTTCTTTTTTCTTTTTTTTTGAACTTGTAACTTTTCCTTTTTCTGTAATGGAATTTGCATTTCCTACCTTTTTTTCCTTGTGCAAGAAGTTCTATACATCCCTGCCCTCTCACTTGTTGAAAGGCGAATGTCTTGTAGCAATGATATCCTTTATGATTATAACCATTGAGCCCTAGCTCTGGGTGGCCCTTGGACTTGGTGGCTTAGAATTTGGCTAGGCTATGTGAGAGCTAAAAAAATTATAAGTTCGTAAGCTTATCTGAAGTATGAGTTGAAGAGCTCACCTTTAGCACTCAGCTGAACAGTTTCATAAGCTAAGAAGTTTGTCTTAAGAATGAGTTAAAGAGAAATTTTTGTGTGCCCAAGAATTTTGCAGCACATTGTTGAAAATTTTCATTTTATACTTATTTAAGTGTATATGCCCTACTTCAGTGGAGCTTCTATTTGTCTGAGTTGCTTTGTGATGGTTATTGAAAAGATATGACTTTAATAATTGGTACCTGTTTACGCCGTCAAACTGTCATGGAGCTGAATAGGCGCCTAGGGTTATGTGTCGATTCCTCTCCTCAATGCTAGGGTTATAATAATTGTTTCCTTTTTATTACACATCCATTATATCGAACGACTCTGGGGGAGGTGAACCATCGTCTTCTTGGCTTTGAAAGTGCAAGTGTCCCTTCACGCTTGTTCTTATCTTATAGTATGTTTGTCTGAAAAAATTTCTTCTGGGTGATCTTCTTTCTCCTTTTTAACAACATGAATGTCTCTCTTTCCTTAGAGTTTAGAAGACGTGCTTTGTTTGCCTTGGAGGATCACAGTTGGGCTACCTCTATAATTCCCAGTAACATTTCTGAGGTCAAGGCTGAGGCCATTAGAGAACGTTATAGGTTCCCCGTCAGCATTACTGTTCATGCTCATATTAACATCAACCCTATAACTTGTATTTGGGGAGGAAGGTCTCCTTCTTTGAGTCTATTTTTGAGGCTAGACTTAGGTTCCATATGTCTTTTTCTATTAGACAAATTGTCCACTTCTTTAACATGCGCCCCCCTAAAATTTCGTCGGAGGGGTGGGGATTTTTGGTGGGGTTTTTCATTTTTTGAGGCCTGCACGACAGTTACAATTTTTCTTCCATTTCTAAGTTTCTTCATTTCTTTCTTCTAGTTCCACTTATTGTCTTGGATTTTATTGCTTTGCTTGGCGAGATCGAGTGCCTGAATTGGTTCTAGACCTTCCTGTCCCTTTAGAAAGGTTAGGTCTGCCACTTCCTTTTCATCTCTGGGGATGCTTGGGAATTCTAAGAGGAGGTTGTTGAGGCTCTTCAAGTTCCCCGTTACTAGGGCATCCCTCAAAAATGGGTAAGTATTTATAGATCTTTCAACTTTTGACATCAAGTCTCCTACTTATTATTGAGCTAACCTTCATTGTTTGGGATTTTGCAGAGGAGGTTCTCAAGTTGCCTCCAATGGAGCATGTTAGGATCTTCGGTATTACTATACATGTGTTGTGGTCCTTTAGAGACTTGGTTACTACTCAAAACCTTTTAAGGTTCAAGTTAGGGCCCGCCCATGTCCTACAGGTCGCAGTGAAAACTTCCAGTGATAGGAAAAGAATTGGAGGGGAGAATGCTCCTTCCGTTGGGAAGAGGCTATGAGGGTCATCATCCTCTTCTATTCATTCTGCCATCTCTAAAGATGAGAGTTCTTCTATGTCTGAGATCATCCAAAAGCACGAGCTGGTCCTGAAGAAGGGATATCTTTTTCTTACCCGAGCTTGCAAGGGACAAACTAGCTAGGGGGAACGCCTTTTTGAAGCTGCAGTTAGACGAGTGGAGTAGAAAATGAACTAGGCCTTAAGCTAGCAAGTTGTAGTAGTGTGTTGCAATTTTTTTTTTTTTTGGGCTATCTCTTTCAGAAATGAAATATATAGCTTTTTTTTATTTTATTCTTGTGCTAGCTATTGATATTTGTCCTACATATGTGCCCTTCCCCCAATCACATATTGAGAGGCTTTAGCCTTGCAGTAGTGATTCTTTGTTTACAATTTTAGTGACTAAGTCCCATCTCCTAGTAGTTCCTTGGACTTTAATAATTACAACTTAATCTTGCACAAGCTGAGAAGATCTATAAGGTGAAGATCTTATCTAGGGCATGAACTTAAGAGCTCATCTTTAGCACAAGCTTTAACTCTATAAGCTAAAAAGCTTATCTGAAGAATGCGATGAACAACTCATCTTTAGCACGTGCTAAAAAGCTTTATAAGTTAAAGAGATTATCTAAATCGTGAGTTGAGTAACACATTTTTAGCATGAGCTTAAAATCTCTATAAGTTGAAGATCTTGTCTAAAGCATGAACTGAAGAGCTCATTTTTAGCATGGGCTGAAAAATCTCCGTAAGTGAAGAATTTATTTGAAGCATGAGTTGAAAAAGCTTTATAACCTAAAGAGCTTATCTAAAGCATGAGCTGAAAAAGCTCATCGTTAGCACGACCTCAACACTTGGAAAATTTTGGTACTAAAGAATTTCGATATCAAGATTTTGCAAAAATGTCATTCACTTCATAAATTCATAATCGCCCTCTAAGAAGAAGTGTTTACAAAATTTAAAGTTACGAGTATCCAACCTAACCAAACTATTGATATAATTTCTTTAGGTTGTCTATGTTCCATGAAAACTCATAATTGCCAGGCATGATGACCCTTTTCACTATATAAGGTCCTTTCTAATTGGGGCCCAATTTTCCATGTCTGGGGGCCTTTCCTTGTTGGTAACAATTTTTTGGTAAGATAAGAACCTTAACAATACGTTATTATTTTTTTATTGAGGAGGTCAGGGTTCACGAGTAAAGATCGATCATTATGGTTAGGGCTGAAGAGTTCAGCTCTGGGAGAGAGAAACCTGATCTCCACTAGCTTGACGACTTCTATTCCAAAAGCCAGGCTAAATGGAGTTTCATTTGTAGTTGTTCAAGTTGTCATCCTATATGCCCAAAGCACGCTTGGGAGGTTATCCACCCACTAGCTCTTTGAAGCCTCGAGTCTTGTCTTTAAAGCTTTGACAATCAATTGTATGGTGACCTTTACTTGACCATTGGATTAGGGATAAGTTGGAGCTGAGAAGTAATTCTTTATGTCGAGCTCTAAACAGAAATTTGTGAAAAGTGGAGTTGTCAAACTGCTTGTCGTTATAAGATACAATGGCTTTAGGGATTCTAAACCCACACACAACAGATTTTCAAACAAAGTTCCTGATCTCTACTCTATAATAGTTGTTGTTGGAGTAAAAAATGTGTTTAATTGTTCTGAAAGCTATTTGTGGTTGATGTGGGTCTGACAATACCTTTTTTTGAGCTCTAGGTGAGGTTTCCAGCAGTTGTGGCACCTGAAAAGAAAGTCGAAGACCGGAGGGGTGCTCCAGGGGTCGACCCTCCGACGTTCAAATCAGTATTTTAGAAATTAAGGTGCAACAATTGAACTGGACTAAGTGTGCTTCCATGGGTCTTACCCATAGGTCCATTTTTATAATATTTTGATAGGTGTTCTAGGAAGAGTGGACTCTAGGCTCTCCTGGTAGTTTGAATTTGCCTAATCTCCTTTCGGTTGAGGAGTCTTAGCTTCTCTGAAATTTATCCTTGGTTGGGAAAGACATCTAGAGTCCTAACAGTGCTAGAAGTTTGTTTGATCACTCGAATAAGGCTTGTCGAGGGTATGATCTTATCCTTATCCCTTAGCTGCCTTATTTTCTTCACAATATTTAAACGAATCCCGTCATTTGAATGAGTCATCTGCAGATAAGGTTCCTATTTTAAAATTGGGGATAAGATTTGACATCCTTATCTCATCTCACAAGGTTAAAGTAAGTTGATTATCTGAGTTTATTATTTCTCCAGCTTTCCTTTCTCTCTAATAGGTCAGTCAACGGTTGCATTTTTAAAGGTAGTGCCAACTAAGACCTTTCTCTTAGTTGAGATTAAATTTTCTTCCATCAGTTGCTCCTAATTAGGTTTTCCAAGTTGGTGGAGATTTCCTCCCATTGGAAATCTAACTGTTACCTCTCTCCGATACCTGCATTAATTGCGCATCTTTTCGAATGAGGTGGGCAGGGTTTTGTAATAGTCATCCCTTGACCTATTTAAAGGGCGATTAGGGCCTTTGGATTGGCAAAGTTTTCCTTATCACTTTGATCTCTCTCCTTAGAAATGAGCTATATGTTCTCCTTTTAGGGTTTCTCAAGTCGAAAACATTTATCTCTTTTCCTTTCGTTACTGCTCTTACTTTCTGATGGTGTAAAACCACGGGTGTGAGCAGAAGACGTGAATGGTGCTATTTCATATGGAACTGAGCTACAAGGCTCGTGAGAATGTGATTGGTTGTAAATAAGTGTCGTTGTTCCCTACCTCTCAACACTACCCTCAAATGTGTATGGCTTATGTGTGAAGGGAGTTTCACTCTCCCTCGGGATGATATAAGAGATAGGGAACAACGGAATGTGATGGAAGTGAAGTGAACAAAATGTATGAAGTGAAATATGGAATGTAAAGTGTGCACAAAAGCGCTCCCCAATCGCAAGGAGTCTTTCGTGGTCGGTGTTTTACTTGGAAGAGTATTCCAAGGTCGTCTCCTCAGGGAAGGAAAGGGAGTTTTGTGAAAGTGATTTTGCAAAAGTGAAAAGAAAGTATAAAATCTTTTGTTTGAGTTTTGTGTTTGGTTTGTAAATGAAAATGCAAGAAAACAAGTGTTGACTAATCCAAAGGATTCATTCCAATGGGAATACCAAATCAACTCAAAGCCTTCCTCCGATTGAGCATGAATGAACGATTGATTCGGGGGAAGCTAGGGACGAGATTGGTGAGTATCTAAGCATAACCCGTGACTAGGCCT
>JAHQCQ010039046.1:18247-32041 GCA_023539305.1 Ilex asprella
CTATCAAAATATACAACATCGAGAATTCAACATTATTCATAAAATAGGCTAACACTAAGTAATTAAATACAAAAGTTGAGTTATAATGAATGTAATGAGGCCATGAAATGTGAAATATTATATGCTCATCAGAATGATCAGAGAATATGTTGGTTACCTGAGGTGTGGTGTATATGACACAGCGAAAATATAGTGGTTCACCAGCTGTGGAGCTCGGCTAGTCCACTCTTCAATTGAGGCACTTGCTCCTAGGATATATATTCCTCTCAAGAATGTTTTACAAGATGCTTTTGATACAAGTAAGGTTATCTGCCTCTCGATGGAGGCACCATACAATATTTATAATGCAATTCCTATCTCTAGGGAATATCCAGCGAAATCTTCGCCCTTCACCCATGGAATTCTCCTTGATTTTAGGGGAGGATCTTGGTTAGTTGAGATTTCATGCCTTGAATGTAGCTTCCTACTGCTTTGGGAGCACCTGCTATTAGCTAGTTGTTCTCCCCGTGTTTTCTCTATCACCTCGCCTGGGATGAGCTCTAGGTCTGCACCCCTAACCTCAGGATACCCTATCCGACCTCCCTCCTGGACTGACTTCTCTATCTGAGCTCATACTTAGAATATTTTCTTAGTATCATCAGTTGCCCCGCCAGCCTTTGGGCCAGGCGAGCATGGGCAAGGGCTGAGCTGCTTTAGATCGAGCTAGACACGCACGTGGCTGATCTCAGTTTACACGTGCGTAATGTCTTCTGGCGGTTCCTAGCTATCATGACTCCCTCGATTCCCGCGCACGTTTCAACTCCTGTCCTTCAAGCTTTAAATGCTAGAAACGGCTATCAGAATCGTCTTTCTTCAGTTCGCCTCCTTCTCTGCAATTTCAAATATCCTGGTGACGGTGTAGTCTCTGATTCCCCTCTTGATGTTTAAGCCTTCTACGCTCGGTTCGAGGGTTAGCAGTGCTCACTTCCTTCAATTTGGCTTTGTGCCTTTGTTCGTTGTTTTGTCCTAACTAGGTACGCACTCTCGCTCCTTTTCGTCTTTTCTCATTCTGGATCCCTTGAATTCGAGGTAGTTGCTACATTTCTGGGCTTATCGGTTCTTTTACTTTTGGAACCGTGACCTCTGTTTAACTCCTCTTCCCCCCTTCGTAAGTTGGGGCTCGATCGTGAGAATCCTTGGTGTTGGTAGTTTTTGTGCTGACCCCATAGTTATTAAGGAGTACCTAACCAGTATCCCTCTTCTTTATCACTCTTTTGATCTTCCTTTTTCTTGCCTAACCATGTCTGCTTCTCCTAGAACCACGCGCTCCTTCGTTTCTCTTTCAGGAAACAGGTCTATGGAGGAGGATACCGACTTAGGTGAGGTAGGTGATGAAATTGACAATTTTCCTGGTGTTGATGTCGTGGACGTAGAGGTGGGGGCTGGAGAGCTCCCTCCATCGTCCACTGCTAAGCCCCCTAAACCTAATAAGGGCAAAGGAAAAGCCAATGGGGTTGGAGTTTCTGATGTCACATCATACCTAGGAGCTGCATATAGACATGCCGAGCTTGTGGGCCCTAGCAAAGTCCAACCTTCCTTTATCAAAGTTTTTAGTGCTCGTTACGGGTTTCCTACCGGAGTCCAACCCCGGTGTACGGGCACGTCGACCCTTTATGTTGCCCAAGCTTATAAGAGTGTCTATTTTTTTGAGGTTGCCTTTGAGAATGGTTTGTGTTTCCCTCTACATCCCTTCATCAAGAGTGTTTTGCAACATTTTAATGTCTGCCCCTCTCAAATCTCTCCCAATTTTTGGGGTGTTTTGGTCGGCCTTCTGGTCTTTTTTAAAGATAATAACCTTGGGGTTCCCAGTATCCCCTTGCTTTTGGATCTTTTCAATGTTAAGATGGCTTCCTCTGAGGGCTTCTTGTATATATCTAAGCGAACCAATGCTAAGCAAATCATTTGCAATCTTCTATCTTCTCATAAACACTGGAAAGAGCATTTTTTCTTTGTCGGGGGCACTGATTGGGAGTATAACCCTGCTGATGCAACGGATACTCTTGGTATCCCTAGGGCTAGGACTCGTCCAGAGAATTTGGGTGAGTTCCCGCTGAGTGGGTTAGGTCTTTCTTTGCTAACCATGTGTTTCTGACTCTGTTCTGCTTGTTTTGTTTCTAGGCGTTTGTCTTAATCTTAGTGCTGAGGACGAAGTGGTGAAGTCAAAACTGTCAGAGTGTAACCCGAGAAGATACCTCGAGCTTATTCAGCTCTGGGGGTTAGTAGAGAGGGCATTTTGCTTTCCTGGAGATCACATAGAAGCCCTTCCTCCGCTTTCCGTTGTCGGTCCTGACGAAATAGCAGGTAATCCCTTTTTTTTTTTTTGCCCCTCTTCTCTATCCTTCTGTTAACCAAGCTAATCTGGCTTAGTTTATGCATGGTCTTCCACTATGAAATCCACTCCTGAGGAGCTTCAAGCTAAGGTTGACAAGTTGAGGAAAAGTGGGAAAGGCATCAAACGGAAGGCTCAGGTCGGCCATGGGAGCGGTCCTGTTACTCGGGCTAAAATTCCCTAGCCGGAGGGACCTTCTTCCTCTATAACGAATCAAGAGCATGCTCCTTCATCCGGCATTCTTCAAGTCGTAACGTCCCTCCCTCCCCCAGATACTCAACCTTCTTCCGAACCTGTCCTTTGGGGGGACCGTGCTTCTCCCTCCTCGTCGGAGGCTAAGGGAGCTCTAAAAGTGATTCCCCAATTCCAATCCGCCCCTGTAACGTACAGTTCCTCCGGGAAGACTATTGAGCCATCGCATATAAGGGTTAGGACTGAAGGGGGAAAGCCGACTGAGGCACGAGAGAGTGAGGATTCTTTTTTTGAGAATGTGAAGCTCGTTGTAGGGGCTGTGTGCTCGATTCTTTTTGACTCTGATATCTAGCGGGCCACCTTTATGCACGTCGAGGAGTCCATCACGTTAGCTCTTCAGGGAGCAGTTACTGTAAATCTTAGTCTTTCTATATGCCTTTTTAATGTTTCAGCAAATTTCTGTGCGATTCTCCTAATTGCCTTTGTGTTTTCAAATGGCTATCCATGTGAAAGGCTTGCTGAGGAGGATTCGGTCTTATGAACTTTCCCCAAAAGCTCTAAAATTTTATGAGACCAAGATCGCAAAATTGTCCCTTGAGAAGGAGGACCTTAAGGCTCAGATGCAAGGCCTCGACGAGCAGATACGGGGCCTTACCGAGCAGGTGGGGAAACAAACTTCTGACCTCAAAAACTCCCTAGCTGCCAAAGGTAGAGCTGAGGATGAAGAGAAGAAGGCGCGTGATGAGCTTAGGTTAGCAAGGGAAGACCTAGAGCTTAAGATCGAGGCCTGGACCAAAGCTAGTCAGGAGGCCTCTAACCTCAAGAGCTCCCTGGAGTAGGCAAGGGAGGACTATCTCACCCTCAATGAGGTGAATGGTAAGCTTTGCAAAGATTTAGAGTGCCAAAATCCCTTGATCCAGCAGAGGGACCGTGAGATCCCTGAGCTGAAGGATGAAGCCACTACCCTGTGGGCCTCTGGATGGCTAGCCTTTCAGCGCAAAGCTTCAAAGACCTTCCCAGATTTGGACTTCAACTTCGTCATTCTTACTGAGGAGGAACTGGAGGGATCTGAATCTGACCGTGAGGGCGACTCCATGGCCCTTCCCACTGGAAGCTTCGAAGTTCCTGCCCCCCCAGTCATTCTACCTGCAGTTGTTTTCTCTGCTGATCTCGTGACTGAAGCCCTTGCCCAAGATTCCTCAGTGTTAGTGTTCCAGAAGGTTCCCTTCCCCTGGGTTCTGGATCATTACCTGCTGATCTGCCGAGTTCCTCCTCTGCTACTGCGACTAAGTCTATTCAACCACAGGATCTCTCATCAGAGAGCTAGGAGATTTATATATATATATCTCTTTTCCTTTTTGCAATTCGTACTCTTTGTACTTTTGATTTAATGATATTCGAGTTCCATTTTCCAGGTTAACGTATGTTACACGGCCTTTCCCTACTGTTCCTTTTACTTTGAGAAGTACCTTATTCTTTCTTTGAACAAAGTCGCCTAAATTTGCATGCTTAGCTGAATGCGAACGGTTGCATTGTATTTAATGTTTGGCTTCCCAAACCTCATTTGTTATTATTAATTAGGGAACCCAAAGAGCCGCCGACTCTGTATTTCCTTTTTTTTTTTGGTTCTTTGAATCTTGTGACTGTCTTTATTGTGTCCTTTGGCTTTGTCAGACTCTGTATTTTCTTCTGTGTTTGCCTTTTGCTAATCACTCTTGAAGATTCTTATCTCCGAATTCCTTTCTCGCTCCTCCTTTCAGATCATCTTTCCACTCTTTTCACGGATTCTGATGGTTGTTCCTACTTCATCTCTCTTTGAAGATCAATCTTCCTTCGGGTTGTACTGGGACTTCCAGTCTCGGTTCTTGGTTCCTTCTTCATTTTCCTATTCTGATTTGGGAATGATCAAGAAACGGTTCTTCCAAAACTGGAACTGCCTCTCCGAGTTCCTACTCCGGATGAACCTCCTAACTATCTTTTCCGTGGTGAAGTTTGCTTTTTTGAAGATGCCTTTGAGATGGGCCTCCGCCTCCCTATTCATCCTTCTATCGGATGCATTCTGGCGTACTACGGTCTGCCTCCCTCCCGTCTATCTCCTCGAGGATGGGCCGTGCTGATTAGCTTCTTTTTATTCTGGCACCTTCAGGGCAATGATCAGTTCTCCACTCCTGCAGAGTTTCTGCATTTCCATGTTCTAGAAGAAGATGATGTCTCCTGCTTCAGCTGCTTCCGTTGGAGACGTTATTCTGAGCCTCGACTGGTGTTTGATATTCCTTCCCCTTCTCAGGGGTGGCTCAGTCGTTTTTCTTTGCTTCCGGGGAATCTTGGAGGTCTGTTGAGGGTTGTTGACGAGGAAACAGAGTTTCGCACTTTTGGAGGAAATTTGACCACATAAGTAAGGATATCGACCATCTTTCTTGAATATTTCTTTTTATCGTTATGTTCAGACCCTCTCTTCATTATGCAGTCGTCCCTGAACCGGATTTGCCGGAGGCTACAAGGATCGAGCAAGTGAAGCGGTCCATTCCTATGTCCTTCTCAGAACTGATGACATCTGACAATCTTTTCTTGTTCAGTGCTGTGGCAGCTTCTATTGACTTCCACTTTGATTGCAGTTCGCCCGATCTGTCCCCCTCTGAGTCGGAGGAGGAGGAAGGAGTTGAGCCATCCTCCAAAAGGAGCAAGCTGAGTGAATCTTCTTCATCCTTTGATTCTTCTCTTAGCTCAATTTTACTTTCTTCAGCAGGAACGAAACTTCTCAACTCGCTCTCGAAAGCCGAGAAGGAGAGGGAGGAACTGAGGGAAGAGAACGTCCGTCTGAAGGAAGAGTTAGAAGTGTTGAAGAAACGTTTGGGGGACGACTAGAACTTTTAAGGGTCTTCTTTGTGCAACTTCATTTTAGCTGTGGTTTTTGGATGTAATTCGAACAACTTTTCTTTCCGTTGTTTTTCTGGATACTTCAAGGCATGCCAAGTTTGAACTGCTTTTTTAGCTTTCTTGATCTGAGTAGTGAGTTGGGTTTTTCAAGGTCTGGGGCCCTCATTTGGATTTCCACAATCTTGCCTCAATTCTTACGAACTGGTCAAGTTGTTACGAGCTGCTGGGCTCATCTTTGTTTTTACGAACTGAATAGTTCGTCATGAGCTGTGTAGCTCTTTAATTTTATGAACTGAATAGTTTATCGTGAGCTGCGATGCTATTTAATTTTATGAACTGAACAGTTCATCGTGAGCTGCGAAGCTATTTAATTTTATGAACTGAACAGTTCATCGCGAGCTGCGAAACTCTTTAATCTTATGATCTGAATAGTTCATCGCGAGCTGCGAAGCTTTTTAATTTTATGAACAGAACAGTTCATCGCGAGCTGCGAAGCTC
Source organism: Ilex asprella (assembly GCA_023539305.1). Lineage (NCBI taxonomy): Eukaryota > Viridiplantae > Streptophyta > Magnoliopsida > Aquifoliales > Aquifoliaceae > Ilex > Ilex asprella. Next base: position 24,183 of record JAHQCQ010039046.1, read on the forward strand.
TTTAAATTTATGAACTAATTAGTTCATCTCGAGCTGCGGAGCTCTTTAATTTTATGAACTGAATAGTTCATCGCGAGCTACGAAGCTCTTTAATTTTATGAACTGAATAGTTCATCGTGAGCTGCAAAGCTCTTTAATTTTATGAACTGATTAGTTCATCGCGAGTTGTGGAACTCTTTAATTTTATGAACTGAATGGTTCATCGCGAGCTGAAGAACTCTTTAATTTTATGGACTGAATAGTTCATCGCGAGCTACGAAGCTCTCTTTGTTCGGTGTTAAACTATTTATCAAAAACTGAAAATTTCATTTAACAAATTAATTGGTTAGTAAAGAGGCTTACTGAAAAAACCTTTTAAGGTGTTCTACGTTCCACGAGTAGGGTAGGATTTTTTCATCCTCCGTTCGTAACTCGTAGTTCCCAAGCCTGACCACCCTCAATATAACATAGGGTCTTTCCACTTAGGTCCTAGCTTCCCATGAGTTGGGTCCTTTTTTGCAAGCATGAGTTTCCTGAGCACTAGGTCCCTAGCCTTAAATTCTCTGCGTCTGACCCTCTGGTCGTAATAACTTGTTGTCTTCCTCTGGTAATCTCGGATGCGACGTAGGGTCTCGTCTCTTTTCTCGTCCAAGAGGTCAAAGTTCACTAGAAGTGATTCATCGTTACGTTTCGAATTTGAAAACTCCATTCTAGGTGACAAGAGCCCCACCTCGACTGGTGCTACTGCTTCTGTACCGAAGGCGAGGGCAAATGGGGTTTCCTGGGTCGCTGATCTAGCCATGGTCCTGTAGGCCCATAGGACCTCGGAAAGGTATTCCACCCACTTTCCTTTCAAGTCTGCCAGCTCAGGTATACCTTTAAAGCTGCGAACGTTTCATCACACTTAGCATCCTACTAGAAGGCTTTCTTTAAGACCTGGAAGAAAGGCTGACATTTGTCACTCGATTTGGATACGAAGCGACTCAAGGCGGCTATTCTTCCAGTTAAGGGCTGAATTTCCTTTATATTTGAGGGGGGTTGCATATCTAACACCGCTCTCACTTTATCGGGGTTAACCTCTATTCCTCTGCTATTAACTATAAAGCCCAAAAATTTTCCCGCAGAAACCCCAAAGGCACATTTAGCTGGATTGAGTTTCATTTTGTATTCTTTCAGAATCTAGAACGACTCGGCTACGTGCTCTATATGGAGCTCCACTTTGAGTGATTTGACTAACATGTCATCTATGTAAATTTCCATGGAGGTCCCAATCTGATTTCGAAACATCCTGTTTACCAACCGTTGGTAAGTGGCTCCTGCGTTTTTTAAACCAAATGGCATGACCTGATAATAATACATTCCCTGTTCAGTCACAAAAGAGGTCTTTCCCTGGTCATTCTGATCCATCCTTATCTGGTTGTACCCTGAGAAGGCATCCATGAAACTGAGGAGCTCATGTCCTGCTGTAACGTCCACAATGACGTTGATCCGAGGTAGGGGAAAGCTGTTCTTTGGGCATGCTCGATTAAGGTCTGTGAAGTCAATGCAAAGCCGCCATTTGCCATTGGTCTTTTTGACGAGTACCACATTGGCTAACCATACCGGGTAATCTACCTCCCTAATGGCTTTCGCATAGAGGAGTTTGCTGACCTCCTTGTTGATAGCATTTTGCCTCTCCGGGGCGAAGCTCCTCCTTTTCTGCTTAACTGGCTTACAAGTGGGACTTACGCTGAGCTTGTGGGTGATGACTGAGGGATCAATGCCCGCCATGTCTTCTTGTTTCCAAGTGAAGACATCGGCATTTTTCCTGAGAAACTGAATGAGAAAATCTTTGATTTCCACACTTAGCTTGGATCCCACAGAAATGAAATACTCCGGCTCTCCATCGAGCTGTACGGGCTCCAGCTCTTCTGACGGCGTTAGCCTGGTGTCCAGCTCATCCCTCACATCGAGCTCATCTAACTTGATGTTTTCTACCTCTTTCTTCTTCACTGAGGCCATATAACACTCTCGTGCCACATGCTGGTCTCCGCAGACCACTCCAATCCTGTTCTCCATCGAAAACTTTACTACAAGATGATAAGCGGAAGGGATGGCTCTTACAGAGTTGAGTGAAAGTCTACCTAATAGCATGTTATAAGCGGAGGGTGATTTGACTACTAGGAATTTGACAGTTGTTGTGGCCTGACAAGATGGGTCTCCTAACGTGAGTACAAGCTGGATGGCCCTAAGGGGTAATACCCTTTCCCCTACGAATCCTAGTAAGTGAGCACTTACTGGCTCCAGTTTATCCCTCCCAATGTCCATCTTGTCAAATGCTGGTGCGAATATAATGTCGGCAGAATTTCCATTATCAACCAAGACTCGATGGACCATTCAATTTGCCATTACATCCCTGATCACTAGAGGATCATCATGGGGATGCTGGCAACCCTCTAGATCAGAATCCGGGAAGGTGATGGCTGTGTCGAGGCGTGGAATCTTTGATACAGTTCCAACCTCCAGGACTTCTCCGGACCTTATTCTTCTGAGGTAGGCTTTCATTGCAGTGCTGGATTCCCCTCCCCCTAAAAATCCTCCTGATATGACTTTTATTTCCCCCAAAGGATGTTGGTGTTGTGCAGGGGCTTGCTGTTGAGGTGGCGGAGGCGGGAGAGCTCGGTCTTGGTTGTCACGGGCTACAAAGCGGCGCAACTGCCCTCACTGGATTAGGAACTCGATCTCCTTTTTTAACTGAATGCAATTATCAATGTGATGACCATGATCCCGATGGTAATCACAATATTTCGCGGGATCTCTCTTTGTTGGATCCACTTTCATTCGAGGTGACCACCTTCAGAACTTCTTGTGATGTACCTCATAGAGGATCTGCGATATGGCTGCGGTGAGGGGTGGGAGCTCCTAAGGTGCGTATCTAGGCTGCAATCCTGGGCGTAGAGGTCTTAGACGATCTCTAACGTCCCTCCTCCTCTTGGGGGAGGGGTCTCTATCTCTTCTTGGAGACCTTTCCCGTCCTCTTTCCTTCTCCCTTCTAGGACTGTGGTCCTTCTTCTTCTCTTATTTCCTTTTATCTCTCTGGGTGGAGGAACTCCTTGCCTTATAGAGGAGGGCTTCCTCACCATTTATGTATTTTTCTACTTTAGCAAGCACCTCCGCCATGCTGGCTTGGGGGTTCTTGGAGATAGAAAACATCAAATCTTTATATTGCACTTCCAGCCTGGCTATGAAAGCGGTGATGGCAAATTTTTTGTCTGGGACGTCTACTTTCAACGACTCTGAGTTAAACCTTTGGACATAGGACCTCAGGTTTTCTTCGGGCCCCTGCTTCACACTCAGAAGATGGTAGCTCGGCTTCCTGTAGATTCGGGCCCCTATAAAGTGGGACACGAAGGCCACCGAGAGTTCTTTAAAGGATGAGATGGAGGCCGGTGGGAGTCTATTAAACGCAAAGGCTTTCGTGAGAGCAGAACCTTTTAGTGTGATCGCAAAGGCTCTGCAACGCACAGGAACCTGATACCCCTGCAGCTCCATTTGATTCTTGTAGGTATTAAGATGGCCTATGGGGTCTTTTGTTCCGTCGAAGGGGTCTATTTGTGGCATTCTGAATTTTGAAGGTAGAGCAAAGTGCAATACCCTGGTAATGAATGGAGATTCTGTCTGTTGTACCAGGGCATCCATTGTAACTGGTCCCTTGTTCCTAACTGCTTCCTTCATGTGGCTGAGCTCCTGTTTGATATCCTCGAAGTGTTGTTCCTAGTACTGTTCTCTTCTGTCCTGCTGGTAAGGAATGAAATCATTCATTTCCCCTCCATCGTTCTGGCTTTGTACTTCTTAGTTGTGGCCATTTCTGTGGGGTAATTATGGATCTCTTCCCATGGTCTGACTATTTTCTCCTCCTTCGTTAACCTCTCTGAGGGGGTCGAGATGGCATGGTTCCCTACGAGGAAGATTATTCGGACCTTCTTGGGCTGATCGTGCCTCCTGCGGGCATTTTAAGAGTTTCAACAGCTCTTCGTTTTGTTGCAGCAGGCGCTGATCGACGAGGCGGAGGGCCTCTAGCTCGTTGTTCGTTGGGGGATCCCCTGTCAAGGGGTTAATTCCTGGATTGTCCTCTGCGTGTCGGTCATTGATGACCTCCTGGTGATCTTGCATGCGTGATAAATTTGTTTGACTTCGGCTCATGTTACGGGTTGAGACCATCAGTCGCTGAGGAATCAGCGTATTTGTAAAAAATGAGAACAGTCGTTCCTACAGACGGCGCCAAACTAATGGTGTAAAACCATGAGTGTAAGTAGAAGACATGAATGGTGCTATATTATATGGAACTGAGGTACAAGGCTCGTGAGAATGATCGGTAAATATGTTGGTTACCTGAGGTGTGGTGTATATGATACAGCGAAAATATAGTGGTTCACCGGCTGTGGAGCTCGGCTAGTCCACTCTTCAATGGAGGCTCTTGCTCCTAGGATCTATATTCCTCTTAAGAATGTTTTTACAAGATGTTTTTGATACAAGTAGGGTTATCTGCCTCTCGATGGAGGCACCATACAATATTTATAGTGCAATTCCTATCTCTAGGGAATATCCAACGAGATCTTTGCCCTTCACCCGTGGGATTCTCCTTGATTTTAGGGGAGGATCTTGGTTAGTTGAGATTTCATGCCTTGATTGTAGCTTCCTACTGCTTTTGGGGCACCTGCTATTAGCTAGTTGTTCCCTCCGTGTTTTCTTTATCAACTCGTCTGGGGCGAGCTCTAGGTCTGCACCCCTGAGCTTAGGATACCCTATCCGACCTCTCTCCTGGGCTGACTTCTCTGTCTGAGCTCATGCTTAGAATATTTTCTTGGTATCATCACTTTCTATAGCTTCTAAAAATTCTTCATAAAAAATCTGATTAAGGGGCGGGAATAGAAGAGACTGGACTTGTGGAGGGTATCCGAAAATAGGCATTTAAAACCCCTAGTTACTTTGCCTAGGGGGTCTGTTGTACCATTACCGACGCTGATCTTTCCTACCTTTGCTCCAAATTGTGCATTTTTTATTCCATCTTACTGAGAGCTCCAGGTGGTGATGAAAGAGTTTGCGATTATCATGAATGGGAGGTTTGTATGTATGAAGCAACCATCAATTCTGGATTCATATTTCATTTTCTTCCTTATGTTCGTGAATTCTTATCTTTCTTGAATATTGGTCCTACCCAACTTACCCCAAATAGTTGGAGGGTGTTAATTGGGCTTGGTGCCTTGTGGAGTTATTCCCATGGCATTGGCGTTTTTCCTACTGTTGGATAACTCCTTCATTCCTTTCAAATTAAGGTGGCTACTGGCCCAAGCTTGGGTTGGTACTATTTGACAAAGAGGGCTGGCAGCATTGAACTACTGACAAAAATTCTTTCCCCTACCAAAAAACGGAAAGATCACTTCTTCTTCATTTCCGGTTTGGATGAGAATTTGATTCCTTTGAGCCTCTGGTTGCGAACTCTACGAAGGTTCCCTGTAAAAAGGGTATAATACCCACATTTGCTTCTGGTAAGTTTCTTGCTTCGTTTCTTGAATTCTCTTTTTATTTTAAGAAACCAAGAATTAAGATATTCTAATCTTTGCAATTGACATCTCTTCTCTAGGTAAATAGATTATTAATGAATTGAATTTCATGTAATATTGTAATTAACATGTAATTTGATGAATTGAATATTAATTTGGTGTTAATTTGATAAATTAAATTTTAATTGGATAAAATTATATGTTAATTTGGTGTTAATTTGATGAAATTCAAAGTCAATTTGATAAAGTTAAATGTTAATTTGATAATTTGAATGTTAATTTGATGAATTGAGTGTTAATTGAATGAAATTAAAAGTTTATTTGATTAATATAATGTTAATAAGTTGAATTTGAATGTTAATTTAGTAAATTAAATTTTTATTAGAAAAAATTGAATGTTAATTAGATAAAATTGAGTGTTAATTTGGTGTTAATTTGATAATTGAATGTTAATTTAGTAAATTGAATGCTAATTTAGTTTTAATTTGATAAATTAAATTTTATTTGAATGAAATTGCATGTTAATTTGGTATTTATTGAATAATTTTTTTTTTTTATTGGAGATTAAAATTTCATTAAAAAACCGAATCAAGGTAACAATCTAAAAATAATAAATGTGGCAAATCCGCAGGAGGATTAAAAACTCAGCCTACCGAAAGTGAAGAAGACATTGTCGATTTGGCCACCCAATGGGCTGCCATGTTAACTGTACGGAGATTATGTTCCAAACTAAGTCTAAGGTAGTTCGAGATATCTCTAATATCTTCCACTAGGGATGCAATTTCCCAAGGGGGAGCACCCTCCCCACTACACAATAAGATGAAAACCTGTGAATCACTCTCCACTATAGCCTCATACCTTCGTAAAGCCGAGAGCCGCATGCAAGCTTCCCGCAAAGCCACTGCTTCTGAATAAAGACTGGACACAAACGGTGACTGCAATGCTAACCCATCAAGGATTGCTCCAATGTGATCCTTGATAACAACTCCAATTGCGAACAGCTTCATCTTCAGATCAAAAGCTCCATCGCAGTTCGCCTTGACCAGGCCAATGGGAGGTCTTTGCCAGTTAGCCAATCTCGGATGTATCAGAGATGGGTATTATACCCTTTTTGAATGTTGATTGAATAAATTGAATATTAATTTGATGAACTAAATGTTAATTTATTTCTATTATCACTTATTTTTAAAATGTATTTCAGTTTTATTTATTTTTAAAATATATATCGATTTTACCAGTCATGGGTTTTGTAAAAATTGAGAGTGTACATGGATGACGATACATTCATTCTAAATTCTCGATATCTTACCGATTTCCACCTTTTTGGGGTTGAAGCCAACTCCAGAGGAAGGGTGTAGAATGTTTTTGCAGGTTCTTTATTGAAATTGTCAATCACCAGTGATTTAAAGTGTTGACATTTTTACATCTGATCGGCCATCTAAAAAGGCCTAAGTGGTGTCAGACTCCCCTCATTATGGGTTTCTTATGTGTAGGGTGATGCCTTGCATATGGACCTAAATTCTGTAGTTTAGATTACAAAATGATTGCATGCCAGTAGTACGAATTGCCAATTTATCAAAAAAATAAAATGATAGAAAGACTGTTGATCTTAGATATGGACCAAAGTGTCAAACAAATGCTGAAACTTATTGAATAGGATGCGGATTCATTTGCTAAGAAGGCAGAGATGTATTATCATAAGAGACCAGCATTGATTAGTCTTGTCGAGGAATTCTACCGAATGTCCCGATTGCTGCTTCAGCGCTATGATCACGTCACAGGTGAACTGCAGAAGAACATATCTTCAGATCTCCAATCCCAGGGCTCAGGCATTTCTAAAGTTGGTTCTGAACTGTCCTCCATGTTGCCCTTTCCTAATCAGAGGCTGAGTCGTCGTAGCTCTGGTCCTCAAGCAGCTGATTTTGAATTATTCCTTGGAACTGGAGGAAGTATCTTAGATTTGAACATAAAAGAAGGAGATGAATCATCTACACTAGACTCTGAATTGGAATCAGATGATTCCTTCGTCAACAATTACTCAAGCATGCCTGGCAATGGAGATCATCAGGGCCTGCAGAGGAAGATTATTAGATTGGAAACTGAGCTGTGTGATGCGAAGGAGAAGCTCCGAATGCAACAAGATGAGAATTTAGATGGCTCTTCCATGGTAGTTAAAAATGGGAATTCTGAAGTTCTACTAGCGCGAATTGCAGAATATTAGGAAGAGTTGAGGGTCGCAAAGGAAAAGATGCTGCTTTCAGTAGAAGAGATTGCTAGATTGAAGATCGAGCTACAGAAGTATGAAACCTTGGAATCCACCAAAAGTGTGCAGGTTGA
>JAHQCQ010039047.1:0-19234 GCA_023539305.1 Ilex asprella
CATTACATTCCCAATGAAAATTTTACTATTTTGGCGCAGCGGAAATTACAAAAAAAATCTAGACTATACAGTGTTTCCAAAGTAGAATTCTAGTCTAGAACTAAAGAAGCTACTGCTCTATATATCCACATCGGGATCTAGGTTCTCCTCGAGTGGAGCCTCCCAATGTCCTGGCTCGTCAATGCCGAGATCCTCCTCTAGCACCAAATCTGAAAAATGTAATTTGTAGGGGGGTGAGCACGAAGCTCTGTAGCCACATTTCTCCCAAGCACAAACAAGATTTTAAAACATAGAAAACGGTCGGTCTCGTTTCACAATTAACATATAGAATATTTGAAATAAAACAGGGGCATTTTAAAAGAGATCTCAAGTTTAATCGGTAGCAATAATCAACGGGAAAGAATAAAAGAAATTTCGCACAATAACCGTTTCCAACTTTAAGTCATTTAAGAAGGGCTCCTTCCGGTGCATTGTCCCCTACCAATGCACTGGCAAGAACGACCCACTCACAATCCCATGTATATTGGTTCATCCCCGTACTATGTATGTTGATTATTTCTCATGAATCTACCCACGATCATACCTAGTCCACCAATCACAATCACAATCACAAGCACAATTACAAGCACTTTAGGAAATGGCGTCTACCATCCAAATGGCAGTGACGAGTCCCTTCCTAGGAAAAGTATACTATCCCTCGTTCGAACTCTAGTGAACGATAGTGGTTTCATTACCAAATGACAACCCACTACAAGTGTTAGGAAACCATCTCACCCCCACTGGGATAGACTAACCTCTAACACTCTACGGCATCTCTCGAAGGCAATCCAAGTCCATCACAACAACCATACAATTGAGGAAACCAAAATATACTCAACTCACAACCATTTCAAGGAATTTCCAAATTCCACAATTACTCATGTAATATACCATAGAATAATTAAGGGAAAATGCACAAGAGATCATCATGACATCATTTTGTTATATAATATCAAACACTAAGTTTTTGAAAGTGGGAACAAAGGAAAGAGATAGAGAAAAATCCATTTTTTTCTTAAGACCAAGGTTGGAACATGAAACCCAACCATCAAAATGTCCAAAACATGGCATTTATTGCAAGGATATCAATAATCATGCTTTTCATATCATATATATAAGAGTAAGAGTGAAAAACATACATGTATAATATCCTAGCCTCAATGTAAGTGGATGAGAGAAAACCCCCTACCTTGAGTCTTGAAGATCTAGGGTTTGGATTCTTGGATCTACCCGAAATCTCTTGATATTTTCCTTTGATCTTGAGTTCTCTCCCTCTCTCTCAAGTTATCTAGGGTTTAGAATGAGTAATGGACGACTAAGGAGGCGACCTAAAGTATTTATAGGCTCAAAAGTCGGACCACGTCGCGGTTTAAAACAGTCAGATTTTTATCGGGTGTACCGGTACCCGGTACCGGTACCATTTGGTACCGGTACCAAGTAGCGGTACCATATGGTACCGGTACCCAGTACCGGTACCACAAAATTTCTGGAATCGGGGTACCGGTACCCAGTACCGGTACCACAAACCTTCTGGAATCGAGGTACCGGTACCCGGTACCGGTACCACTCAGCAGACAGAGTTTTCCTCTGTCTTCTAAGTTTCCAAATGCACTTCCTATTACCTTTCCCAAGGTTTTTCGACCTTCCGGATTCAATGGAAACATTATTTTGACCTAGAAACATTTAGAAATTTATCTAATAACTAATTCCAATCCCCAACGTCTTTGAAACTTAACTCCCCAAATCCTTCTTTTCTAATGTTTTAACCTATGTGATTCATTCTTACATCATTATACATATCCTCATTTTCACATTAGTTATCTATCATATAACTATATACATTTATAAAAGAAAATGCGGGTTGTTACATGGATTATCATATTCTAACTTATGTTCATGTAGAGAAACTCTTGAGGTTTGGGAGATATGATTTATTCCATGAGTTGGTAATTTGTGTATTTGTATTTTTCTTGAAAAATTATGAAAGTAATGAACATGAGACTTGATCATATGTTTAATCCATTGAATGATGCTTCCCATTCATGTGGGTAAAGTGTTGTGAATTTGAAATTATGCTTTATTTTATGAATGAGACATATTTTAAGTTATATGCCGTGTGTTTGATGAAATGTTTCATAGAATCTACATTGAGAAAAATTATGGCATCTTGGCATACTTGAATCCTTGGAATATAGTGAGCACTTTGTGCTATGCATTATGAGGGTGTAGATCTTGTGGTGAAAAATCCAAAATTTGGTCAATGATAGCACTTGCGGGCTGACGGGGGCAAACCGTGAAGCGAGTCATGAGTGGTATAAAGTTGCATGGATGTGCCATGCATATTGACTTTGCATAGCATTGAGGGATTATGGAGTTGTAGTTTTTAAAATGTACACTTGCACATGTCATTTATTAAATTTGTTCTTAGCATTAGTATTTTGTCATACCAGCAGTTAAACTGACTCATTTGTGGGATATCATATAACAGATGAGGCTCCCGGTACTTGAGACTTGAGGAAGTCTTAAAGGAATGAGAGAAATTGAGCTTGGATGAATAGTTGGCACTTGGGCATATTTTGAATGTATGGGCATAAGTTTAAATGACTTGTATTTTAAATTTGAAAAAGTAATGGATTATAGACATTGGGGCATTTTAAAGTGCAAGGGGTGTAAACTCAATTGACATTTGGGATGTCTTTATTTAATGAGAATCATATCTGTATATTGGGACAATTAGATGTGTATGTTGAGAACAAGGGATGTATGTTTAATTTACATGGGTTGTGGCCACCTAGTGAGAGTGAATTGTGATAGATTATGAAATATTGTGAATATTAGGCGAAAAAAAAGGCTTGAAAAACAAAGAAGGTTATGTCAAAATTTTATGAAAAATTAAAAGACTTGTTAAGTGTGTAAAATACCTTTTTAAATAGGTGGGAAGGATGTCAAAAAGGAGGGGGGGTTTAGAAACCTTGAAGGAATAGGCTAAAAATGGAAGAAAAGTGGCTTGAAAAACTTTGAAAAAACATAAGAAATGAATGAGAAACCAATTTATCCAACCTAATGACCTTTCATTTACTTTTCTTCTTCATTTTCACTCACTCCCCAGGTTTGTGATAATTCGGGGTGTGACAATAGTCATCTATCTATTAATCACTTATTGAAGTTAAACATTACAGTTTTTAAATTCAATACAATGCAATGCAATTCATTTTTTTTTAATCTTATGCAATTCAGTTCATACAACCCCAAAATACGAGAAAAATTTTGAGCGTAACAGTTACTCCACGTCAGTAATGCCATTTTGTGTAATCGTCCACTAACAAGAGAACAAATGAGCCCCATAAAATTTAATAACCATCATGTAATATATAACCATCTCCATATGAATAAAATTGATTCAATTTATCTATTTTTTTTTACAAAAAGTCAAAATAATGGGCTTGCAATACACGCGTACACCAACTAATATATATAAAGGTATACAATGAAATTGAGTGTTATTTTATCTAATTGAATCAAAACCAAAATATAATTTGTTAAAATCTTAATTAACAACAAATTCAATTGGATTTCAAATATTTAAGGCCTCGTTTGGTAATGTTTCCGTTTTTCGTTTTTGAAAAACGAAAACTAAAAACGACTTTTTTGATTTTTGAAAATCGCCCCTCGTTTATCAAACAGTAACAGAAACGAAAAACATAAACGGTTACCAAACGAGTTTTTTTTTCTTGTTTTCTCTAAATATCAAAATAAAAACGAAAAACAAAAAATTTAAACGTTACCAAACGGGGCCTAAGTTATAGGATGTCAACTATTTAAACAAAGAAGAACTCCAGCTCTGCCCCTGAGCGATGAGGTTCAAACTGGCGTTGCCTCCATTTCTGCTTATTGACATTGAAGTTCTGATATGCATGGAACCACTTGATCTATGCTTCAAAGCACGAAGCAAAATTTGACACGTGTTCAAATAACTCTTAGTTAATTATTGGAAAAACAAAATTAAAATTAAAACACTTAAGAAATTCTCAAAAAAAAATATATATATTGCCACTTGCCAGATTATAGTCAATCCATTTACTTTTATAATAACTAGTAATGCACACGTGTGTTGCACGTGAAAACAAATTAGATCATAAAATTTTGATTATATTTTTTAGAAATACGAAATGTATGAAATTGACGAAGACTGCTGATATATGCATTCAATGGCTTCTTAAATTCAATAAGAATTTATGGCATTACAACATAAGACCAAAAAAACTCCTAAATATAATTTACTAATCTAAAACTATTCCACCACCACATGAATTCAAGAAGTCTGGTAACAAAATTATTTTTACTCATAATATAATAACTCCTAAAACACTACAAGCCTACTAATAATAAACAATTAAATATTGGGAGATTAGTTTAACAGATTAAACTCTTCATTCCATGAAAGACACTTTTTTTGGGCATTTATTATCTTTTTGATGAGAACACCAATTCAATTGAACACAAACTAATTTTAGTAAAAATTGTTGTAAGGTAAATAGAGTATTTATGCAATAGTCATACCCAAATAGATGGAAAACAAAGTAAACAAAATACCATATAAGCAATAGACATGTCCTGGAGCGATATGTCTATCTTCCTATATCTACCTATATATATATATATTCTAATAAAATTATTCAAAATATTTTGAAAGTCTAATAGGTATGAAAGAAAGAAAAATATATTAGTTTAGCTCTTTACTCTTGTAATCTTTTATTATATATAACAATGAATAATGAATTTTCGATGGTTGTGTTTATCACCTAAAAAATAGCAATTTTTTTTCACATCATATTAGAATTCTAGTTGAATTTATCGAATTGAATAGAAAAGAAGAATGTATTGACAAGTCATAGTGATAAAGTTTATCTAGTAAAAATTTTGGAAGTCATAGAGATAAATTTTATCTAGCTAATATATAGTGATAAAATTTGTCTATAAAAAAATTTGGAATATTAATGATAAATTTTATCCAACAAAAAATTTGGAAGTCATAGAGATAAAGTTTATCTAGCTAATATTTTGTGGCATAATTGTCTTTATTGTAATAATTAGAAGTGAAATAGGAAATCAAAAAAAATTCGCATATACTGACATTTATAAGTAATATAGATTTAAATAAAATGGTTAATTACAATAAGACATATTATTGATGGAGCCTTAAACTAACTAAAATTAAATTATTAAAAATAAGATTTAGTTGTCATAATTAAACTTTGATAATATTTAATGATTTTCCTGAATGGAAAGATAACACCCATTGAACCAATTTTTCCAATTGATCTCTTTGGTAAATGCACTTTTCTACTACACATTTTTACCAAATTTTGTGCGCCAGATCAAGCTATTTGTGTATAATTATGGGACCTAATTATTGTGCACAATTGATTTGATAGTGAAATTCATTTAACAATGGGACTCACCACCTTATATCTCCTACCAGTTCATTCACTTGTCATGAGCCCAAATCTAACTGGATTAAGCCTAATAAATCAAGCCCAAGTCAGTTAAAAGGCAGCTCAAGTCCGGTTCACCAACTTGACTCAGTCCAAGATCAAAGGATCCCATGAAGAAAAAACACGTGAGTAGAAATCATCGGGATGGATACAGGAGAATTAATTGTACTTACCTTTTATAACTATCATCCCTGAAGAATTAGTACCTTCACACTCAGGTCCCCGCCTCACCATACTTATACATTGTAAGCTCTCTACACATGGAGAGACATCTCTCAACACATATTGGCATCTCACCAAACTTCTCTACACACATAGCTTCGTTCTCCTAGCTATTGTACCTCTCCCAGAGTTTTCTCTCTCTTACTTTATTCATCAATAAAGAGCCACCGACCACTGCTGCCATTTTCGAGAGTGGAGTAGGTCACCCAGACCGAACTACTATATATTTGTATATTGACTCAATATTTACATTACTGTCATTGATTGTTTTATTATTGTTCATTAATTACTCCACATCACACACTCGACTGTTGATCTTGCATGAGACAGTTTTGTGCATCATCAACTTCCTTGACTACACTTCTTTTTTTAAATTCCATTCCAAGCCATTTCGCTAAATTGCACACTATTTACTGCTTTTCATTCAAAATCTCAGAACTTTGAAGCAAGGTGAGCTGATGAAAGATAGCATTTCGCTTCTTGTTCATATCTTCAGACGCCATTCGGTGCTCTATTTTTATTCTCTTCTTCTAAATTTCAAATTCCATCAAACTCCCTGTTGTGCAGAAAGTGAAGGAATCAGAGATCGCAGAGTAGAATTCGATTCTCCTAGTAACAGCTGCTTCAAATTTTGTACATTTTTCTATATTTTCATTTTCTTCTCAGTTCATCTTACTACATCGTGTTCGAACTTTATTTTCTTTGCTATTTAATCAGTGGATTTTCAATATTTATTGTGTAGCAAGTGAAGGAATCAAAGATCACAGAGCATGACTTACTTCTCCTTGTAATAACTGTGACACACCAAAAATTGAGGGTATTTTGTTAACTGTTGATAATCCATCAACCCGCGAAAATATCCATGAATGCTGTATAACCCGACACCACGTGATAACATCTCCTTCACCGGGATTATAACCCACAATGTAATCTAGGTTCAATTATACATTGGATCCAACCAAGGTCCAATGGACTATGATTTATACTTCATTATGGTTCATTTACATCATTGAAAGGAAGAAAAACAAAGGCCAAAAGCATGACAAAACACATTTAAAATTTGAGATTTTTGAAAAGTGTACTGGTACTGCATACTGGTACAGTTTGCCCACATGAATTGGGCATATCGGTACGGTTAAAATTCTACCGGTACGATCTGCCTTCTGAACAGCAGCGTACTGGTACATAGTACCGGTACTCTCTGCCCAGTTTTGTCTATTTCACCTGTTTTTCATTTCAAATCCATTCTAAACCATCCCAAATTCATTCAAAACTTACACGACTTATATTTGTACATCAAACATAGTTGATACAAGTTTTAATACAACATTTACATGAATTTACATACCCAAAAACCAAGTGTTCGCAATGGTTTTACAAATTTTCAAAATAAGACCGCAAGTCCGCCCCTTCATTTTTGAGGCTCGAAATGGAAGTCATCTGCCGATGCCAACCCCACACCTAAAATATTTTTCCCACATAGAGTGAGCCACGCTCAATAGAGTATCTCTTATAAAGGCTACTCCCTACCTAGATGCATATGAAGTGTTCACATGAAACATTCAACAATCCATAACATTCCAAGCAAGAATATACACTAAATGTTGGAATTGATCATGTCATGCCATGAAATGAGATGAGACTCACTCATGCAACTCAACCCGAGCCCTTCACCACCCTTAACACATTTAAGTATCAATGTGTATAAATCCGTCATCTATGTTACACATCAAATGACGATTACCAATCTAAGGTCTTTGTTGGGGGTGGATATTCATGGACTTACACCAAAGGTCACCGAACCTACACGAAATTTATGGACTTTCATCGAAGGTTCTGCATGTGTATCTACACAGTTTATGGATTGAACCAAGGGAGTGCGTACCCCAACTACCAAGCCTTGTACCCGAGGGAACTTCTAGCCCCTTCTTGCTACCCTGACCTAATTTTCTTTCATGCAACCATACGACTCAACTGGATCTTCGATTCACATCTTTTGAGTCTACCCGTCATCCACCAAGTGATGTGATGACGACCACCATGCACACACCCTCATGATGCGATGTCTCAGTGTAAATGCAATGTAATAAACCATTGCATATCAATGTTATGTCTCATATGTGATGAATGTCATATGAACAATTTAAACCACATATCATTATATTCCATAAAAATTTATATCATATACATATAACTTCCATAAATCATCATTATGCTTAACATATCAATAAGCATATGTCCACATATCGCAACAAACTCAAACATGTTATTTCAATTACATCAAAATAACAACATTCAATTATCCAAGACATTTAATCAAATACCTTCAAAGCACAATATAACATATAGCATGCCCACACAATCCCAAGTTCCAAGAGATTACATAAGAACTTTCACATATCAAATTCAAACTAGAATTTGATTTAAATCATTTCTAGACTCATTTCCCATTTCAATAAACATATATACATACACCCAACCCTTGTCCCTTAGACATCATAGGGTAGGAATAAAACCAAAGTAGGAAGAATCCTACTTCTTGAAGCGTAAATCGAAGAGAAGAACCTTTAAGAACACCAACAAAGCTCAAAACTTTGATTTTACCAAAATATCCTCTTTGGATCTTCGGTGAAATCAACTCTTTTTGGTACATAGGCGTAGCCCTCATCGAGGTGATCAAATTTAACTCTTGGCTCGACGGATTCCAACTAACGAAACTCTATGAGTCTAAGGAAGAAAGATTGGATTTTGTCCTTCTCTTCTCCCTCTTTCTCTCACACATTCAAGGGGCTGAATATCAGAGATATTTCTGTTGAAATATCTGATTTTTAACCCTATTTATAATTTTAAAGACTGGCCCGAGTCAAGCCACACGCTTCTCACTTATTCGGGTCCGTTTTTGTCTTGAAACGATTTATTTTATCCCGGTTTAAGTTTAATTTAATTTTATTTGAAATTTTATCCAACTATAAATAAATTTATAATTTCTATTTTTGGGGACCCTTGTGAGGTCATTCGCCACCTAGTCGTCTTGTAAAATGTAAAAATTCGACTATCTTGGAATTTGACGAAATTAGTCTAGGTGACTAGATTTTGCCATACGAATCTAACAACGAAATCCGTTGCGTCATACAAGCTCTAAAGAATACGTATTTTAACTCCGCATTATCGTGACAAAATGACCATTTTATCCTTTTTCTAAAAAAATTCAAATTTATCTGGGTTTTCACAATAACCGACTCGGTCTCTATTCATTTTATTTTTGATTGTCTTCTCAGTTGATCTTAGTAAACAATGTTTTCTAAATTTATTATGATTTACATTATTATGCTAATTTATTTTGTAGTACATTGAGTTTAAAATGTGCTTTGCCTTTTGAATTTAATATACTATCGTATGTTCGCATTGATTTTTGAGGTTTTGTAGGTCGAAATGTCGTCGGAAGAATCCGAAGCAATCTTCCATCTACAAGGTGAGTTGATGAAAGATAGCATTTCGCTTCTAGTTCATATCTTCACAAGCTATTCGGTGCTCTGTTTCCATTAGCTTCTTTTGAATTTCAATGTAATTCCATCAAACTCCTTGTTGTTGCACAAAAAGTGAAGATATCAGAGATGGCAGAGCCAAACTCTATTCTTCTAGTAACAACTGAATCGATTTTCATACATTTTCATTTCCTTTTCAATTAATCTTACCGCACCGTTATCGAACTTTGTTTTCTGTGCTATTTAATCAGTAGATTTTCAATATTTGTTGCGTACCAAGTGAAGGAATCAGAGATTACAGAGCAGGATTCACTTCTCCTTATAATAACTGACTTGATTTTCTTTCATTTTACTATATCTTGATTGTCTCCTCAATTGATCTTAATAAATAGAGATATAAGGTTTCTTTCATAAGAATTTCAAAAATTTGTTTCATTTTCTGAATTTTTTTTTATAGACATTATCGCACCAGTTTATTTTGTAATACATTGACTTTAAAATATGTTATCTCTTCTATTTAAATGGTGGATTTTCGATGTTTGTTGCACATAGGGGTGCAACTTGGGTAGGCCAACTCGAACCCAACCCTCAAACAAAATTGGGCTGGGGTTTAGGTTTTTAGGATTAAGGTTAAGGTTAAGGTTAAGGTTAGGGTTGAAAAGCTTCAACCCGAATTAAATTTGGATAAGGCTCGGATAAAGAGCTCAGGGAAAATTTTGATAGAGAGTTGCACACACCGAATCAATCCAGGCACAAGACCAAGCACAACAGACATCATGTGATGTTTTTGTTAAAAAATTAATTTGTTTCAAACAAGGAGGATTATGCATAACATGTTGGCGCATGCTTGCACTTTTTAAGCTCCAATTAGGCACTTAGACATTAGCCAAACTCCTGAAAACTTGCGTGAGGCACTTAGACATTAGCAAACTCCCTTAAAAATGCTTACTGTACCAAGTTAACTTGCACAACAAGAGAATGTGAGAGAATGGAAGAAGTATATTTTTTTCTAGAGAGCTTACAACTTGAATCTTGGTTCTTGGTTAGGTGATAATGAGAAATCATCTTTATTTATAGTCCCTGTCATTACAATGTGTGGGTATTATTTGCACAAGTGTCATGCATCTATGGTGTACATAGAATGTTCAACACAAGTGTTGGAACATTCCATGTTTCTCTTAAGCCTTGTTTGGCATGACGAGAAAGTGGATGGACGGAAAAGAAAGGATAAAAAATGGAGAGAAATGAAAGAGTATCCCTTTTTTGGTTTCAACGGAAAATCAAATGGAATGGAAAAGTAGATGAAAAGTGATTCCATTCAGTCCACCATTTTTTTTCCTTCCAAAAACAGGTGAAAAGTTGGAGAGAAGCTAACTTTAATGAGTCTAAGTAAATTTCTTTCATGCCCTTCACAAGGTGCTATTTCTACATTGGCAAGATTTTTCTAGAAACAAGTCACAAAATCAATTTTTTTGTAGCAAATAATTTTTATTTTAGACTTCATATTTTATCCTTTCTTTGACTCTCTCTAAAGTGCAAATTTAGAATTTGTAATAAAAAATATATAATTTATACTCAAGGGTATAGTATTAGATTGAGTTTATATATTTTTTTATTCCATTCTTTTTATTTCTTTTACCAGATAACTGAAAATTTATCCCTCAATTTTTTCATCTATCATACCAAAAAAATTAATACAATACAAACTCAATATAATATGATCCAACTAATTGATTACGATCCGATTATTTTAAAAAATTGTGTAACATGCTTTGACGTTAAATCAATAAAAATTACATGTCGAATTCGTATCATGTTTTCATACCATATCGATAATCATTACTCTTATATATTAGACAATTTTTTATTGTATCCCTTACTAATCAATTTTCATAAATTTCTCAAATAACAGAAAAATTATATTTTAAATCATTTATTTAGTTGATTCCACAAGAAAGTGGATGAAAAAATATATATTTTTGTACATATTTATTAATTTTTATAGTAAATTGGAGAAATTTTTAACATTTTCAAAACTTGAAAAGTCTACTTGCAATAGGAAAAATAATTCTTATTAGTGAGGGTATAATGGTAAATTAAAATTTTATGTGTTTTCTTTCTTTTTAGTTTTCCTTCGATACCAAACAATAGAAAATTAATTCATCTAACTTTTCATCCATCGTACCAAACAAAAATGAGATAAAGTGATTTTCCTTTTTCTACGAATGGAAAGTCTATCCATCATCATTTTTCATCATTTCTATTTTTTATCCATCCTACCAAACAGACCATTAAACTTCTCCTTACCACTCTAATATCTTTTAGAATATTTCTTGAAGTATGCACAAAAATAAGTAATACATTTTACTCGAGAACCTTGTAGAAGGTAGGAAGTAATAGTGTGCTTTGATGAATTTATTGATTCGATCATGTGGTCAAATGTAAGCCGATATTCAGTCATCAAGTTGGGAAAATTGGCTAGGCAATGCACACATCCAACTCTACAGAGGTCAGACATAAAATTAGTATTAGATAGGTTGATCGTCATCTGACGAATTAAAGTTTATTTGTGTTCTCTATTCTCTTGCTTTGATAAAATCGAATGCAAATATTAAATACCAAAAGTATGACACTTTGAATTCGACATCAAACAAGTTTTTGGACAAGATTAGATGATGAATCCACCATGGATATGAATTTCTTTTTTAAGCCTGTTCAAATGAAAAGGCAATGAAAAATTCTGAAACTATTTTCTTTGACTAATCCCTCTTTTGAATGATATGTTAGAAATCTCAAACAAGGGATGTGCTGATGTCTAATTTAGTAATAACATCGTATTAGGCACAACCAAGCATATGTGACGACCCATATATAAATTAATTATTAACACGTTAATTAGGTCATCAATTATGATTCTATATAATTAAGGGTTATTTAAAAAAAATTAAAATAAACAAATGAATCTTAAATACGAATTCTTTTGCGTGAAAACAAGTCAAATAACTATTATATCTGTCATATTTCAGATAGAAATATTTATATCATAATATCAAAATGATAAAATAGATAGATAATATATGGGATATACAAGGGACACTCGTCTTTGGGGAAAAAAGAAGACCACAAAGAATTGACATATGACTTAAAAAAAACCATATGCCAAACAAATGGACAACTATCATGTGATGCAAGTATGGGAGGTCATCTTATAACGCTGGAAGCAAAGAATTTGTCTATAAATAGCCTGCCAGAAGAGGAGCAAAAATCGCAGAAGAAAGGAAGAAAGAGATAGAAAAGGGGGAAGGAAGAGAGAGAAGAAAGAAAAAGGTCAAAATTTTGTTGACCTAAGAGTTTATAGTTATAATTAAGAATTTAGGTAATATTTTTGAGTTATGATTTAATAATTTTAGAGGTTCAAATCACTCGAATTTGATCTTCGTTAAGTATTTTTGAATCAAATTCAAGCATTGTTATTTTCCATTAGTTACTCCAAAAATTATTTTTAATTTAATTACATCATTATCAACTATTTTTATTCTAAAATATTACTTCATTTGTTTTGCCACAATATTTGGTATTAAGTCAAGGTTACGTCAGAGATAAAATTTTCTTTATCTTTTATTATCATTGATGCATCAAATTCATATTTGAGGGGTTACATAGCAAATATATTTTAATTATAAATCATTCACATGTTTCTTTTTATCGAAACCCTAATTACCTTGTTGAACCAAGTTACATATAAAATATTTTTTATTATCTATTTAATATTTGATTTTCTACTTGATGTTGAATCTGAACACGATATGACTCTATTTTATGATTTTTTATGAAATTATCATGGATGAAAATTAATAATACCAGAAGGTTAGTAGACACGTGGTCCTTGCGAGGGTTCACGAAATTCCTACTAATCATTGGGTTCATTAATTAGTAATATCTGTGAGATCCCATAATTCATATTTCTTATAGATGATATTAACTTGATAGTATTTTTTTTAAATGATTAAAATGATGAAGAAACTTTGAATTGTTATTAAAGGAACAATCGTGTAAGTTTGAGGTACTGACAAATTGACTTTTGAGTTAAATTTAATTTTTAGAGCTGTTTAAGGTTGATAAGGTTAACTAAGTAAATATATTAATTCTTTTTAGGTGAAAATAACATTACCATTGAATCCGAGAGGTCCGAAAATATTGGAATAGACGTTTAGTTCATATAACGGTTCAGATGGGTAAAATGACAATTTTAGTGTTTCGGGTGTAAATTGACTTTGGTTTTAAGATAAATCATAAAAATAAATATTTTTAGGTTAAAATAACATTAAAAGTAAATTCGAAATGTCGAAAAACCTTAGAGCAGTCATAGAGATCAAATTGGAGATGTTTAGTGGTAAAACTGTAATTTTGGGAAAAAATATATTCTTTTTGCCCCATAAATAGTAAAATTTGGGACTACAGGGTTTAAAACCCCAATTTCAGCTCATTTTCTCCCATTATGTAATTCCATTCTCACCCAATACCTCTTAGAACCCTAAGAGAAGATAAAAGAAAAAAGAAAAGGGGAAAATAAGGTCTCTAAAGTTTAGGTTTTGCTTCGAAATCCTAGGAACTTGAATTGGAATTCTTGATTCTTAGGTGGAGTTTTCCTCTCTCTTCCATTTACATAGTGCATCTTATGTATTTTCTTTAGCTAAATCTTGTTATGTGTTTGACGACAAAATACTTGTTATAAACCTTGATTTAGTATTGAGTATGATATGAATTGTGAAGCCATATGCATAAAATTTTTTTTAGTATTATGGATTTAAAACCCTAGTTTAATTTTAGTTATGGGTATTTGATTAAACATTTGATTTTGGGGTTTTGAAGTATGTTATGATCTTGTACATAATATATATTACTTATTTTCTTGTAAATGGAAATGATTTTTGTGTTATGGGTTTGAAACCCTAGTTTGATGGTAGTTATAAGTATTTGATTAAATTTATAAGTTGGGGGGTTTTGAAGTATGCTATGATTTTGTACATAATATATATGATTTATTCTCTTGGAAATGGTTATGTTGCTTTGAAAATACAATTTTTTAGATTTGAGCCTAGTACATGTTTGATAAAACGCCAAGGTTATGACATATGTTTTTAAAAGGATTTATAGATATATAAAATAATAATTTTTAAAAAATGTATGCTCGATACTGACAGACAGAGGGTTAATAGACGGTTGGGGTCTATTGAGTGGGTTGCCAAAGCGTCATTAGTCCTAAGGGGGATTGATTATGATAGTGGTTTTCGGTGATGGCCTATGTGGCATCACAAGTTGTGCCCTACACATTCCCATTGAAAAATTCTTTTTGCCCCATGAATAGTAAAATTTGGGACTGCTGGGTTTAAAACCCCAATTTTAGCTCATTTTCTCCCATTGTGTAATTCCATTCTCACCCAATACCTCTTAGAACCCTAAGAGAAGATAAAGGAAAAAAGAAAAGGGGAAAATAAGGTCTCTAAAGTTTGGGTTTTGATTCAAAATCCTAGGAACTTGAATTAGAATTCTTGATTCTTAGGTGAAATTTTCCTCTCTCTTCTATTTACATAGTGCATCTTATGTATTTTCTTTAGCTAAATCTTATTATGTGTTTGACGACAAAATACTTGTTATAAACCTTGATTTAGTATTGAGTATGATATGAATTGTGAAGCCATATGCATAAATTTTTTTTTAGTATTATGGATTTAAAACCCTAGTTTAATTTTAGTTATGGGTATTTGATTAAACATTTGATTTTGGGGTTTTAAAGTATGTTATGATCTTGTACATAATATATATTACTTATTCTCTTGTAAATAGAAATGATTTTTGTGTTGTGGGTTTGAAACCCTAGTTTGATGGTAGTTATAAGTATTTGATTAAATTTATAAGTTAGGGGTTTTGAAGTATGCTATGATTTTGTACAGAGTATATATGATTTATTCTCTTGGAAATGGTTATGTTGCTTTGAAAATACAAATTTTTAGATTTGAGCCTAGTACATGTTTGATAAAATACCAAGGTTATGACATGTGTTTTTAAAAGGATTTATGGATATAGAAAATAATGATTTTTAAAAAATGTATGCTCGATACTGACAGACAGAGGGTTAGTAGACGGTTGGGGTCTATTGAGTTGGTTGCCATAGCGTCATTAGTCCTAAGGGGGATTGATTATGATAGTGGTTTTCGGTGATGACCTATGTGACATCACAAGTTGTGCCCTACACGTTCCCCTTGAAAAATAAGAACGGTGATGAAACCCTGGAGTGCAAGATTCAAAAGGTTTCCCGAGAATGGTTCATGCGTGAACCGGTGTGATTGATTATATTGTTCGTATGCGAGACATCAATGATATTTACTATGATGGTTTGACTTAAAATGTATAAACCTTTAATTTATACATTGTATATTTCTAATAATGATGTGTCGAGAAATATTTATAAATGTTCTACTTATTATCTTGTTCTTATACTAAATTATAGAAAATTTTCATTACTTATTCGTATGGTTTGTGAAATGTTGATATTTAAAACTTTGTAAATCCTTGAGAAAATGATTATCCTATTGAGTGTGTGGTTGCTCACCCCTATTATTTAATATTTTCAATTATGAACATATATTTGTGGACTGCATAGTGGGAGTATCGAGACATAAGATAGTTGTTATGATTTTTATATATTTAGTTAGAGTATTTAAAGAACAATGTACGATGATGTATAGTATTGATGATTTATAAGTGATTTATATCTTGGTTAATTTGAGGGAATATGTATAGATTGTGACCTTTTAAATAATTTATTTATAAAAATTTTAGATATTCTGTACATTATGTTCATGACGTTTTTTTTTTGGATAATTAGATTATAATCCGGGTTTGGGAGGATTTTGTGGCCTCCATTTGCCACTCCGGTATTGAATGGTAATAACTAATTTGTAGATCTCATGAGAAGGGATGTATATGATTGATATGATGTGAATGATTAGTTAGGTATAATTATTATGTTTAATGCTCTCACAAATTATCTGAATGTCCGATTTTCAAAGAAAATTCAGCCAAAATTTTGTAAAAAAATTGATTTATTTAAATTAAAAAGATAATTTTTTAGATGTTTTTACGACAAACCGACATGTGTTTTTGAATAAACAAAGTAATTTTTTTAATCACGCTTTTGTGAAATTTAGAGCGTGACAATATCGGTTGTCGTGACACCACATAATTCATAATATTGGTGTTCCTAGAAAATCAAGAAGGGAATCTGGTTCCCTAGGGTGGAAGACCCCAAAATTTTATCTAGAGATGGTTCATGCATGAACTAAAAAATTGACGAATTGATATGATCAGTACGTCCTGCATTTTTATTTATTTATTTGATTCATTAATTTGACATATTCCTGTATTTATTTGTTGTTCAATTATATTATGTACTGTTTTAAAATCTTGATAGTCATTGATAAACGTTATCCGAATGGACTAGTACGTTCTTTCATATTTAACATTTTTCAAAAATATGAAGCAAGACAACAAAATAAGTTGGAGAGATGGTGGATAGAGATTATTACTATTATTTCTCTTTATATTGTCTCAAGAATATTTTAGTTGGTCAAGTGGAGATTATGTTTTATTTATGTAATCGTACGCCGAATATGTTAATAGTAATATAATGAAGGTCATTATGAGTTATGTACAATTTTTTTTTTAAGAAAGAAAATCGGGGCGTGACAGCACGTGAGATCCAATTACTCCTTGAAATTCAACAACTGCTTCCTTTTCAGCAAGACCCGAGGATCATTGGTGGCTTCATCAAGATACTTGCAATCATAGGTAAGTGTTTTTTGTTCATTTTGATCGAACACAAGGACATTTTTGTACTCAAAAGACAATGGATGTCTGTGTTTAAATTTTAATTTGATGTTAAATTGATGAAATTAGTATTAGAGTGATGAAATTTATATTTGAATTAATGAAATTAAATGTCAATTTGATGTTAATTTGAAGAAACTAAATTCAAAATTAAATAAATTGAATTTGAATTTGACAAAATTAAATTTTAAAATATTAATTTGGTTTTAATTTGATGAAATTAGCGTTACTGTAATAAAATTAATATTTGAATAAATAAAATTAAATATCAATTTGATGAAATTGAAGCTCAATTTGATGTTAATTTGATAAAACTAAATTCTAAATTAAATAAATTGAATGTTAATTTAACAAGATTAAATTTTAAAATATTATAAGAAGAAATTAATATGACTCTAATGAAATTAAATATAAATTTGATGAAATTAATGTTTGTGCGATAAAATTAATATTTGAATTAATGAAATTAAATGTCAACTTGAATTAAATAATTGAAGAGTCAACTTGAGGGTAAAGTTGATATTTCACTGGAAAAAAAAAGCCACGACATGCTTCATTCTATTACATGTTAGTAACGGTAGTTACTATAAGAGTATTGAGTGAAACTCGTGATAAATGAGAAGGGTGTGTAGTGATATTTCAAAAATCATAGGGGGTATGACCAGAAGTCCCAACTCGAGTATGGGCCGAATTCAATTTGAGTTGAAATTTTTTAGCTTAAGCTCAACCAAAATTTTAAAAACTTTAACTCAAACCTTTTTTTTTTTTGATTGAGTTCGGTTGGCCCAAGTTATTATTGAGGAATCTCTCCAAGTTATTAAGTAGTAGATAATTACGTGGTGGAATTACAATATCAAAAAATTATAATATATCTTTTTTTATCAAAGAATAATATGTGTAAAATATTCGCTGTTTTTATAATCAATGATTAAAGTTTATTCAATTCAAAATTCATTTTTACAAATTAGTTTCAATGTATATACAATACGAAAAACTTCATATTTCAACATCACGATATTATTTTGGCGAAATCTCATAAATAACTCTAAACTACGTACCCTCTCAACTATGACTTTTAATCTCATAAAAGATACAAATATTCTCAGTTTGTCCCTTAAATGATTAATTTTTTCGTATTGCCCCCTCAAATAATAAAAAAAATATTACAATGTGGTCTATTATCTTATTTTCGTTTTGTGTTCAGTTTGTTTTGTAATTTTTAATTGATTAATTTGACACAAAATAGACCAAAGAATTTAATAGTGCATTGTTGATGTATCATTTGCATCAAGAAGTCAATAACATTTTATATTTTGTAACCGCACATTTTCCAGTTTTGTAATAAAAAAAATTTCTTACGGGATGTCGCAATCAAACAAATGGTTCTTGCAAATGTTAAAGGACGGACTGTTTGTGCGTGTGTGTGCGTGAGAGAGAGACAGAATCTGGAGGGGTTGTAAGAGCAACTCCAAGGAACTCTATAAAATACTCTTTTTAACTATTTTACATAGTCAATCCTTAAATATTGGCTCTAAGGGACTAGTTATTAAACTAGCTATTTTTCATTACCACCATTTGACTAGTTACTCCTAGCTAGCGCAAAGACGCTAACTACTCTGATTTTTGCACCAATAACACCCTAGATGGTGCGCACTTCACCAATCTCATTGTAAATATGATCGTTATAAGTATGACAATTATTAATATGACCGTTAAAAAATTTAAATTTTAAAATTTTGAATTTCATGACCGTTATAAATCTGACCGTTATTAATAAAAATAAAAATTTTAAAATTTTTGATTACGTGGCGTAACACGTTAGTTTGTACTGTCATCAATATGGTGATGACATGACATAATTGTTAGAATAAATTGAAATAAAAGTTTTAAAAACTACATAACTAATTATTTTGTATTAATTTTTCAGTTTTAAACTTTACTATTGAAATTTAATTCTTGCATGTTCATGCTATTTAATTATAAAATTTATATAGGATTAATGGCTTGGAAGTTACATACTAATATATTTTTTAAAGCCTATTATTCAAGAGTAATTTGAATTGCTTATGGGCAAAGTGGGTTGCTTTAAAAGTTAATAGTGCA
>JAHQCQ010039048.1:0-31819 GCA_023539305.1 Ilex asprella
GTCATCCTCAATCAAGGACTGAAGTGATTCAAAATTTGGTTCAGGCAGAGGCTTACTTGTTGGTGAGCAATGAAATGCGTGCAGTTAATCGTGCGGTAGACACAGACGATGAGGACGAGGAGATTACATTGATGCACGATATGGAAAACCTTAATGATGACGTTGACGAAACTGGGCCATCTGACATACTGGGAGACACTGTTCGTATGTACGAGCCATCGTCAGCCTTCTTCACCAATGATGAACTTTCCGAACTGTCTGCCCCCACCAATCAAACAACAGCTCAATTGTGGGATCCGGATCGGCCTGAGTTATCCATCGGCCTAATCTTTAAGGGTAAACCGGAATTGCAAGATACATTGAAGATTTATTCAATCAATAATCATGTCCAATTTGAGGTTGTTGAGAGTGAAAAAAAGTTACTTGCTGTGCGGTGTAAAAAATATCAATCCGGTTGCAAGTGGAGGGTTCGAGTTATTCAAAAGAAAACGCACGGGCTTTTTCAAATTACAAAATATGAAGGCCCACACACTTGTGTGGATGTGTCAGCCACTCAGGATTATGTGCAATTAGATTGTCAATTCGTTGCACGCCGAATAAAAGACCTCGTCAGGACAGATCCATCTCTTAAAGTTGTTTTGATAATAAAACACAATGCTTCTGTGTTTAAGTACGATATATCGTATCGGAAAGCATGAAAACCAAAACAAAGTGCGCTAGCAATAATTTTTGGTGATTGGGATGAATCATATTCTATTTTGCCCAAATTCCTTGCTGCACTACAAAAGTATAATGAAGGCACAATAGTCAGATGGCAGGTTGCTGACCTTGGAAATGGGACTGTTGTATTTGACAGAGTCTTTTGGGCATTTAAACCCTGTATTGACGATTTTCGACACTATCGTCCACTTATAAGTATCGATGCCACATTTCTTTACGGGAAGTACAAGGGAAAGTTGTTAATTGCTACAGGACTCGATGAAAATCATCAGATTTTTCCTATTGCCTTTGCAATCGTCGATGAGGAAAGCATAGATACATGAGGTTGGTTTCTTTGGAGACTTAGACAAGATGTTGTTGGTGATCGTCCAGACATATGCCTCCTATCTGACCGCCATCAAGGTATAATTCAATCAGTGGCTGCTCATGGTTCTGGATGGCAAGCTCCGTATGCATACCATCGATAATACTTGCGACATATCCAGAGTAACTTTAACAGTAAGTTTCACAACTCTCATCTTAAACGTCTAGTATGGGATGCTGGTTCTGCACATCAAATCCGCAAGTATGACAAGATTATAGCGAAAATCCAAGAAATCAAGCCATCGGCTGTTCGTTGGCTTGATCAGATTCCAAAAGAGCAGTGGGCACTTGCACATGACGGTGGAAGACGTTATGGTGTCATGACAACCAATATATCTGAGATGTTCAACTTTGTATTAAAAAAAAGCAAGACATTTACCGATCACATCATGCGTTGAAACAATATTTTACAAGTGTGTTCAATATTTTAATGATAGGCGTGGTTCGGCGTCAGATAGCGGGTGCGCTTTCACACCTCACATTGTGGAGAAGATGACGTATGTTTCAATCAAAAAATCTGGTCAAAATGTTACCACATTCAGACGTACCACAGGTGAGGCATATGTTGTCACCAAAAAAGGGAATGCACAGGTACTAAACATTTTAGACCGCACATGTTCATGTGGAAAGTGGAACACCTATAAAATGTCTTGCTCTCATGCGATGGCGCTTTTTACAAAGAGGCATTTAGACCCCTGGCAGTATGTTGATGAGATATACACTGTTGCTGCCCACGATGTCGTATGGTCAAGTGAATTTCATCTATTACATCATGCTGACTATTGGGATGTTGTTTGTGGTCCAACAATTTGTCCTAATTTTAATCTACTACGGAAAAAGGGTCGTCCTCAATCTACTCGCATTCGAAATGAAATGGACCTACGACAGGGTCGTACTACGTATCAATGCAGATTGTGTGGTCAACTAGGGCACGATCGACGCACATGCCCATCAAAACTTGCATAAGATGCATGTATTTGTCAGTGAATGTGGATGAGTATGTAATGTGAGGTTGTAATAAAAGAATATTGTACGTGTGGTTATTTGTTGCATTGAAATGAATTACATAATGGACAATACATATCAGTGTATGTAATATTATGTGTATGTAATCAGTTTATGTACATTTTTTGAAATGTTGTATTTACAATTTCTTAATATTATGTAATGTAGTAGAATTTAGGTATGGAGCGTCAGCAGGCGCGTGACTTAGTACACCCGGGACCTGTTGACCCCGCAGTATTATACATGCAGGCACGGCATAGGTCCACGCAGATATGGGATGGACAGACACGTAATTTACCGAGTACATTACATATATTATCAACCTTAACACATATTCTAAATTTACTCACTTTATATAACTATTAAAGGAATTAGTACCATTGAAGTGTTGTCGAGCAGAGGCGACTATGCGTCGATTGCGACGTCCCGATGATAGGGTATTGCGGCGTGTATTGACTGCCGATTTTTATGGGATACATAGTATTGGATTTATTAAGCTAGACCACCATTTGGTCACTGCACTTGTGGAGCGATGGAGGGTAGAGACGCACACATTCCATTTGCCCATTGGCGAGGCGACGATTACATTGCAGGACATGGCTCTTCTTTCTGGACTCCCCATTGATGGTGATGCAGTTACTGGGGTTGACACACATCGTACTTTGCTGGAGTGGCAGGAATACTGTGACCAGTATCTTGGGATTAGACCTCAGGATACTGCTATATCTGGATCGCGACTTAAGATGTCCACTCTGGCTGCTATATTTATTGAGCCTCTCTGAGCCGATGCTGATGACATCACCATCGATCAATACACCCGTGCATACATTTTGCTTCTCATCGGGGCTTATATTTTTTTAGACAAGTCACAGAACAAGGTTGGGCTCATGTACGTACAACTTCTTGAGGACCTAGATAATTCTGGTAGATTGAGTTGGGGTAGTGCAGCTCTAGCGTGCTTGTACCATGAGATGTGTCGCGCCACTGCCCCAGACGCATCCGATATTGGTGGACCGCTTGTTATATTACAGGTATTCATGCATTTACGAGTAATTATGTTATAACGTACATAGAAGGTACGCTGGATATTAAGAAACATTAAATTTTCAAATAGTTGTGGGCATGGGAGCGACTTACACATATACGTCCTGAGAGAGTACTAGCTCATCAAGCAAGGGCCGCAGATATACCCGATATGTTTCAGGTGACGGAGGGGCCTGATGTTGGTATTGCTGGAGAGGTACCAGTTGCTGCGGAGGAGATGCCTAACCATCATGAGCCATTATCTAGGGGTCCGTTGGGGTGCAGGTGTGTAACAATGGGAGTAATAGTTCAGCATAGTAATAAATTTTTTAACGTTATGAGTGAAATGATTTTTTCTCTAAATTACAGGTGGAATGTGCGTATGACATCGTATATACACAGCCCCAGACATGTCCTGAGACATTATAGAGATCAGCTAGACCAGATGCGTGATGAGCAGGTTTAATTTGTTGACCAATGTAGACTATATTATACTGTAAAACGTTCGTACACTTGCCCGTAAATTGATAATTTGTTTTGCTGTAGGTGGTGTGGATGTCATACACTGCAGAGATTATCGCAGACTTACCGGCATATTGCACTATTGGGAGCCACTTATGGATGACGCGTGCACCACTGATTTGTTTTGCACTAGTGGAGTGGCATTTTCCTGATCGTGTCATGCACCAGTTCGGTTTTAGACAGGGTATCCCTCAGGCATGCGACACTGGGATTGCTTTACATGCTACCGATCGACGTGGCAGAGGTGGATATGAATGGGGTGTTGTACATCAATCTTCTTTAGACAACTGGACACACCGACGAGAGCATCTTATCACAGGGGAGGCATTTACATCTCTGACTGATATGAGTTATCGTGCGTACATGGTTTGGTATGGCCGTATCACTCGACGATTGATCGGACCTCCAGTTGATACTCCACATATCGGATTCCAGCCTATGGGTAGCATAGTCGACATATTAGTAAGCAATACATAAGTTCATTTCTCATTCTAATCATGATTTAGGCATACAAAATTTATGTTAGCCTAATGTATGTGCTTTGTACATTTACAGGAGCATACACTAGTTCAGATTCACCAGCTCGCACAAGATGCCCTTGATGATGGTACAGACACAGCACATAGACAGGCACTGCATGCCGCTCAATCTCTTAACGCAACTTGCCTCAAGGCAGTTAGAGATGAGCATCGTCTCCATCGTACCGTTCCTACCGATCCTCTACATATACCACATACTGCACCGCGTCCTCCGCCAGATGTACCTACGCTGCCTCATGGTATTGTTAGACGACGGCATAGACCTCCACGTCGACGAGACTTACCTGATATTCGGGTGGCTGCTGGACCTAGTGGACCTGAAGTTCCACATACACCGTCCGTTGTACGTGGAGGGACACCATCCACTTCCACTCCCCACCATACACCTGCAGGACCTAGTGGACTTCAGCATTCACATACATCACCATAGACTACACCCCATTCATCACCATTGACCAAGACATTCACACCATCTGAGTGTCCCGCAGTCCATGTTTCCCCCATGGCAGATGTTCAGATTTCACATGCAGTAGATGAGGTCACTCATGGTCATGGTATAGGACTTCTATCGACTCCCGCAGATGTACATATGTCACAGCGACATGCTACAACTCCACTTACCCATTTAATTTCATTAGGTCGAGGTCGAGGTCGGGGTCTAGGTCGAGGTCGCACATTGGGAGGTGTGATAGGCCACAATGGTAGAGGACGAGGTGGTAGAGGCATAGGCAGAGGCGGAGGCGGAGATAGTATTCCACCTGTATATCCGGAGTCACAGGTGATCGATGCCGAGCCATCACAGTTAAAGGATAGGCGTCCCAAACGGCTTAGGAAGAAGCCGTCTTGTGGCACTTAGTGTTGACCTTTTTTTATCATTTTTTTATATTTTTGATTCACATGTATATTATAGCATTATGCATGTTATTGTTATTGGTTGTGATGTATGGTGTTTGTGATGTTATGGTTGGATGTTGTTGGTGGTAATTGTTCTTGGGTGTTTGTGGTGGTAGTTGTGGTTGAGTGTTGGTGTTATGGTTGTGTTGTTGTGGTTGTTGTTATTCAGGTGGAATTGTGAATACAAGGTAAAATTATTTTTGGTCTGACATAGTTTTAAGGGAAACTCTGTCGAAATTTTTTAAAATTCATTATGTTTAAAATTCATTAAATTTCTATATATTATATGCATTATTATGTTTAGTATTGTTCTCAACTTCGCTGTTAACGTACAACTACTAATCTACAGTGTATACCATACGTACACTATTATGTCAACAACATCATCAAATGAGTCTTCAAGCCAACCTAACGATGACTGATTCTCAACTAACCACTGCCATCATGAAACATTTTCTTCATTCAGTTCACCGGAACCCGGTAATTACACAGATCCCACTGGGGTAACATGGTATAAAAAATTACGTTCCTTTAAGAGTAAGCCAATCAACATTCATAACCCTTTCACCGAAGTCGGTCATGTGATGATTGGACATGCAACTGTTGTTCCGCCTCTAGAGTTTTATTATCACCTACCTGGACCAAGTTGGTTAAAATCTTATTTCAAGCGTTGTGAGTTGGAAGTATATTGTCGCTAGCATGGATTACGAGTGTCACAAGCACGTTCAGCTGAAATGTATGTGGAATGGTGCACAGATAACTACAATGATATCCTTGCAACACTGGCTCTTGAGAATGATCAGATGGAACGACGGCTAAATCGATTCCACCTTATTACAAAGGCAAAGATTGAACATTTAGACCCTGTAGAGCCGATTAATGCAATACTCTCTGATCAATCATTGACTTCTGACAATGAATTGTCTGATTTTGAAGAATCAAGTGATGATAATCATTATGCAAAATTTCTCCCTACTACTCTTTCCTTACATGGCACACCACTATGTTGTTGGAAATATGATTGTCATTAGAAATATTATTGACTAATATGTCTGTGGATTTACCAAACAATCTATGCACGCAGAGTTGTTCAGAAAAACAAAACTCATAATATGGGATGAAGTTCCTGTGCAACATAGATTTTATGTTGAGACAGTAGATCGTACACTACAGGATATTTGTGATAACAAAAAGTCATTTGGAGGTATCACTGTCGTTTTTTGTGGAGACTTTCGGCAAATCTTGCTAGTTATACCAAGGGGAGTTTGCGAGTAATTTGTGGGTGCTTCATTGAGACGATCTATGTTATACAGGGATATACATGTTTTGACATTGGATTTAAACATGCATTTAAATAGAACAGATGTTGAAAATGCAAATTTTACAAATTTCTTAATGGAGGTAACATTTCATTGATATCCAAATTTATGAATATATATTGAATATACTGATTTTGATTATTCACTATTTTTTTAGGTTGACACCAACCCACGAGAAATTATAGAACTTCTATCAACAGTACACAAATGTAATAATCTCCACGAATTGATTTATAGTGTTTTCCCACTATTAGAAGTGGTTCGTATAATGACCCCAGAATTTCTTACTGAACGCGTGATACTTTCTGCTCGCAATGATGATGTCAGTGCTATAAATGCCGCAGCATTGCAAATTTGTCCCAGAGAGACAATTACGTATTTAGCTACAGACAAAATGTCAGACGATGATGAAATTGGTCAAACCATAACAAATCGATTTCCTAATGAGTATTTGAACTTTTTGAATCCTTCAGGTTTTCCTCCTTTCATGTTAGAGTTGAAAGTGAGTTGTCCAATAATGTTGTTGAGGAACATTGCCCCAAAAGATGGTCTTTGTAATGGAACGCGATTAATGGTTGTTAGATGTGGTGTGCGTGTAATTGAAGCTAGAATATTAAATGGAGATAAATCTGGTGACTTGGTCTTTATTCCAAGAATATCTTTG
The DNA here is from genome assembly GCA_023539305.1 of Ilex asprella. Classification (NCBI taxonomy): domain Eukaryota; kingdom Viridiplantae; phylum Streptophyta; class Magnoliopsida; order Aquifoliales; family Aquifoliaceae; genus Ilex; species Ilex asprella. Next base: position 7,050 of record JAHQCQ010039048.1, read on the forward strand.
GCACCTACAACTTCTGAATTGCCCTTTCAAATGACTAGACGTCAATTTTCTATCTGGTTAACATATGCTATTACAATTGTGAAATTTGTTGGAGTTTATTTGTGAACACCAGTATTTAGTCATGGACATCTATATGTAGCACTATCTAGATGCATATCTTCTGATTGTTTAAACGTCTTTCTCCCTGAAGATGAGTCAAAATGCACGACAAATATTGTGTACCCTGAGGTTTTGTAATAATGTTTCGTATTCTACAAGGATGAAATGTGATGGTGTTGCTTGTCGCGAATGAGTAGGGAGTTGTGTAAACCTGTGATGATCGAAGTGGATCTGAGCTATATGGCTCTCGTGATTTGCAGTAGAGTATTCAGGGGAGTCTGGGGGAATGTGAACAGTAAGAAATATAGTGGTTCACCGGCTCTAGAGCTTGGCTAGTCCACTCTTCAATGGAGGCTCTTACTCCTTTTTATTTATTGATCACTTGAGTGCTTCTTCTATACAACATGAAAGAAATTAGGGTTTTGTTTTGGCTCTGTAGCCTCTAGGGTTGCCTCTCGGGTCTCTCCTTCTCTCTCTTGCAATGAAGGTATCTTACCACATTTATAGTGCAATTCCTATCTTCTAAGGGATCTATACCGGAATCTTTTCTTCATCCGTGGGATCCTCCATGATTTTAGGAGAAAATCTTGATCGGTTAATATTCTGTGCCTTGATTATAGCTTCCTACCGTTTCTGGGAGTGCTTTCTATTGACCGGTTGTTCACTCCATGTTTCTTCTATCACCTTGTCCGGGAAAAACTCACGATCGGTACTCCTGAGTTCCAGATTTCCACTCCGACCTCCCCTCTGGGTTGACCTCGAGGTCTGAGCTCATGCTTAGGATATTTTCTTGGTATCATCAGTTGCCCCCCAGCCCTTGGCTCAGGCGAGCATGGGCAAGGGCTGAGCCGTTTTAAGCCGAGCTAGACCCGCACGTGGTTGGCCTTGAAGTGCACGTGAGTTAATGCCTTTTGACGGTTTTTACTCATCATGCCTTCCTCGATTCTCGCGCCCGTTCCAGCCCATGTTTCTCAAGCTTTAAATGTTCGAACGGCTATCAGAACCGCCACTTTCACTGTTCAACTTCTGTTCTAAACCCTTGGTTTTCTTCTTCTTTCATTCTCAGATTTTTTGGCCCGCGGTTTTCTGCTTTCTTGCTCACGATTCGAGTTTCTCAGGTTCGATTTTGAAGCTTCGTGTAGCCCCTCTTCTTCGAATTTCTGCTTTGGATCGTTGCTCGTTGTTTAGGTACGTCCCTTTACCCCCATTTCTAGCTTTTAAGTTCTGGATTCCTCAAATTTGAGATGGTTATTGCACTTTTGGGCCTTTCGGTTCTTCTATTTCTGGATTAGGGATTTCTGCTTATCGCCCCTTCCTCACTTTGTGGAGTGGGATTCTATTGTGCGAATTCTTGCTTTCGGTAATTACTGTGCCAGCCTTGGAGTTGTTAGGGAATGTCTGACACACCCTCCTCCTCTCTATAGCTCTTTCGAACTTCCCTATTCTTGCCCAACCATGTCTGCTTCTTCTGGAGCTACCCGTTCCTCTGTCTCCCTCCTAGGGGATAGGTCTGCTGATGGAGACACCGACTTAGGGGACGTAGGTGTAGAAATTGATAACTTTCCTGGTGTTGGGGCTGCCGATTCTGTGGCCGATACCGAGGAACCCCCCTCCACGTCTTCTCCCCTGCCTTCTAAGCCTGACAAAGGCAAAAACAAGGTGGGTGGACTTGGGGTCATTGACAGCTCCTCGTACTTAGGGGCCGCCTACAAGCATGCCAGGTTCGAGGGTCCTAGTGAAGAGGTGCCTGGTTTGATGAGGGCCTATAAGGCTCGTTATAGTTTTCCTCCCGGAGTCGAGCCCTGGTGTCCAGATAATTCTATTTTCTACGTCGAAGAGGTCAAGGATAGGGTCTGTTTCTTCCTCGCGGCCTTTGAGAATGGCCTTCGATTTCCCTTGCATCCTTTTATTAAAAGTGTTTTGCAACATTTCAATGTCTGTCCCTCCCAGCTCTCTCCTAATTTCTATGGGATTCTGGTCGGACTCCTTGTTTACTTCGCAAGACATAATCTTGGGCTTCCCAGCCTTCCCCTGCTCACAGAACTCTTCAACGTCAAGCTAACCTCTTCTGAGGGTTTCTTGTACATTTCCAAGCGTGCTGGTGCTAGGAAGATTATTTCTGACCTCCCTTCTTCACACAAAAAATGGAAAAAACACTACTTCTACATTGGGGGTACCAACTGGGAGTTTAATTATGCTGACAAAATAGATACTCTTGGTATTCCTAAGGGGTGGAATGAACCGAAAAACTTAGGTGAGTTCCTGGTTAAGGTTGGCTGAGTTCTAATTTGGAATCGACGAGCTGCTAACCTGGTTTGGTTTGTGCGTTCTTTCTTTAGGTTCCAGACTTGAGCTCAGCCCTCAGGACCATAAGGTGCTGGGTAAGCTGGAAAAGCTTAAACCCGAGAGGTACGCTGACCTCATTGATTCTCAGTGTTTGGTTGAGTTAGGCCTGAGCCCTCCTCTAGTGACCTTAGCCGTTCCGATCTCTACTGTGGGAGCTGAAGGTGTAGAAGGTGGTACCCTTTCCTTCTTCTTTCTTTTTCTTCTTTATCTCCTTTGCTTTTAATTAGCTGACTTTATTTGGATTTTTCAAGGTCCTCCACCATGAAGCTTGCCCCCAAGGATCTCCAGGCCAAGATTGAGAAGTTGTCGCAGAGTGGGAGAGGTGATAAACGGAAAGCTCAGGTCGGGGCTGATAGCAGTCTCGCTTCTCGAGTTAAGAAGTCTCAAAAATTGAGGGAACCACTTCCTAGTTTAGGCGCCAGAGCTCTGGCTGCCTCATCCGATGCTCCTCCAGCCGTGTCGATCCCTCCCCTTGCAGAGTCTCAACCTAATTCTGCAAAAGACCCTGCTTTTTCACCTTCCTTTGAGGTCGAGAAAGCCTTGGAGATGGTCTCGCATCTCCAACCCAGCACCGCCAAATACAGCTCCTCCGGGAAGACTATCGAGGGAGGGAGCAGACCTGAGGGGGAGGAGGATGAGGCCTCTTACTTTGACAACGTGGACCTAGCGGGGACAGCAGTTTCTTCCATTTTTTCAGAGTCTGATGTCCGAAAAGCTGTTTCAATACCCCTTGAGGACTCCATTGCCTCAGCCCTTCAAGGGGTGGCTGCTGTAAGTGCTTGCACTTTCCATCGATCTTGTCCTCTTTTTGTATCATATCATCACGAATCTCACCAAACTTTTTCTATGTCTTCAGACGGCTCTTCATGTGAAAGGTCTGCTACATCGGATTCGTTTTTACGAGCTCAGGTCTGGGGCTATGAAAGCCTTCGAGACTAAGGTCGCTGGGCTAACTCGTGAGAACGAGGGCCTTCGACTGCAGGTGCAAAGCCTTAAGGAGCAAGCGGTGAAGGACGCTTCGGACCTCAAGCATACCTTATCTGCTAAGGTCAGAGCTGAGGAGGGAGAGAAGAGAGCTCGGGATGAGCTGCGGATGATCAAGGAGGAGTTGGAGCTCAGAACAGGGGCTTGGGTCAAGGCCAGCCAAGAGACTTCTGATACCAGGAACTCTCTCAAGCTGATGGAGCGTGATTATTTAGCCCTCAACGAGACAAATGATAAACTCTGCGAGGAGCTCCAAGTGCAAAAAGACCTGGTTATGTAGAAGGATGGAGAGGTGGCAGAGCTGAGGGATGAAGCCACCACCCAATGGGCTTCTGGATGGCTAGCTTTTAAGTGCAAAGCTTCCAAGACCTTCCCAGATATGGACTTCAACTTCTCTATCCCAACTGAGGAGGAACTGGAAGAATCTGGATCTGATGTTGAAGAAGACTCCTTGGCTCTGACTGCTGGAGACACAAGTCTGGAGGTGCCCGTTCAGCCAGCTGTTCCCCAAGTCGCCTCCTTTTCTACTGATCTTGTACAAGAGGCGCTCGCCCGGGATGTGCAAACAGATGGAGTGGAGGTTCCTAGGGCCAATGTTTTTGGAACTTCTTCTGTTGAGCTGCCAGACCCTACCCCTTCTGCTGAGGCTGAGTCTACTATTTTGCAGGATCTTCTATCCACCCCTCCTTCGGAAGCTTAGGACTCTGTGATTTTTGATGAAATTGGTTGTAATTTGTTTGTTGAGACATACTTTTTTGTAATTTCAGAAATCTGTTTTCGTATGAGCTTGACGTATTTCCCTTGCTACAAAACTTGGCTGGACTCTGAGGGCGGTCTGTCTCTGACTTACTTGGATTAGTCCCGATCTCTCCCCATTTTATAAACGTGAGTTTATCATGAGCCACTAGGCTCTTTATTGGCTTATAAATGTGGGTTCTTTGAGATCTCCCACGAGCTTCTTGGCTCTATGGATGAGCTATTTAGGCGTCGGCGTGAGCTACTTGGCTCCAGGAATCGAGCTATTAAATCTCTGTCGTGAGCTGCTTGGCTCTAAAGATGAGCTATATAAGCTTTGGTGTGAGCTATTTGGCTCTAAAGATGAGCTATATAAGCTCTGGCGTGAGCTGCTTGGCTCTAAGAACGAGCTATTAGGGCTCTGACATGAGCTACTTGGCTTTGAAAATGAGCTATATAAGCTCTGGCGTGAGCTGCTTGGCTCTAAGAACGAGCTATTAGGGTTCTGACATGAGCTACTTGGCTCTGAAAATGAGCTATATAAGCTCTGGCGTGAGCTACTTGGCTCATATCAGGAACTGAGGAGCTCCCTTTGCGAGCTGCATGACCCATACCATGAGTTTTTAGAACTCATTGTTCCGGAATAACTATGTGAGGCTAATGGCAAGCTCTGCGACGGTGGAGGCTCCCATCGCACGTGTTCCTGAAGGGTCCATATCCTTGCTTGCTGATTTGCCGAGCTTCTAGCTCGTTGGCGCGACTGAGTCTGTTCAGACATAAGGCCCCTTATCAGGGGGCTAGGAGTCTGTTCGACGTGTCATTTATGCTTTCCTTATACCTTTAATTAACTGATGTTTGGAATATGACCCACAGACTGGGATAACGTGTATTGTATGGCCTTTTTGTACTACCCCCCTTATTCTGAGAAATGACAAGGCCGCCGTTATTTGTATGCTTTGGTTGAATGTGATCAGTCGCTTCGTATTTAATGTCCGGTTCTCCAAAAACTTATATATTGATTAGGAAATACGAAGAGCCGTCGGTTTAGTGTTTTCTTCTATGCTTGCCTTTTGTTTATCACTTTTGAAGATCCTCGTCTTTGAGTTTTCCTCTTTTGTTCCTCCTTCCCAACTTCCTTCTCCTTCTTTTCACGGATTGTAATGGCTGCTCCAATTTCGTCCCTTTTTGAAGATCGTTCTTCTTTTGGGTTGTACGGGGACTTCCAGTCTCGACTGTTGGTTCCTTCTTCGTTTACTTCTTCCGATCTGGGAAGGATCAAGAAACGATTCTTTCAGGAATTGGAACTGCCTCTCCGGGTTCTCACCCCAGACGAACCTCCTAACTATCTTTCCCGTGGTGAGGTTTGTTTCTTTGAGGATGCTTTTGAGATGGGCCTCCTCCTTCCTATCCATCCTTCCGTTGGGTACATTCTGGCGTATTACGGTCTGTCACCCTCTCGTCTCTCTCCTCGGGGTTGGGCCGTGTTGACTAGCTTCTTTCTGTTCTGGCGCCTTCAGGGTAATGAACAATTTTCATCTCCTGCGGAGTTTTTGTATTTCCATATTCTGGAAGAAGATGATGTTTCCTGTTTCAGCTGCTTCAATTGGAGACGCTATTCCGAGCCTCGGTTGGTGTTTGATATCCCCTCCCCTTCTCAGGGGTGGCTCAGTCATTTTTTCTTTGCTTCTGGAGAATCTTGGAGGTCTGTGGAGGATTGTCGACGGGGAAATCGAGTTCCGCGTTCCTGGGGTAAATTTGACCACATAAGTAAGGATATCGGCCGTCTCCTTCAATGTTTCTTTTTAACGCTATGTTTTAACCCTCGCTTTATTATGCAGTTGCTCCTGAGCCGGATTTGCTGGAGGCTATGAGAATCGAGCAGGTGAAGCGATCCATGCCGCTGTCTTTTTCTGAACTGATGACAACTGACAATCTCTCCTTATTTAGTGCCGCAGCAGCCTCCATCGACTTCCATTTTGTTTGCAGTTCGCCTGACCTGTCTCCCTCGGAGTCTGACGAGGAGGACAGAGCTGAACCGTCTATGAAGAGATGCAAGATGAGTGACTCCCCTTCATCCTCTGACTCTTCTTTCGGCACCATTTTGCTTTCTTCTACAGGAGCAAAACTTCTCAATTTGCTTTCGAAGGCCGAGAGGGAGAGGGAAGAGCTAAGAGAAGAGAACGTCCGCCTGAAAGCGGAGCTGGTGGTGCTGAGGAAGCGTTTGGGGGACGATTAAAACTTCTTCGGTGCAACTTCATTTTAGCTGTGATTTTTTAAACGTAATACTTTATTTTGGATATTCTGTGGTATGCATGACTTGAACCGCTCTTCCCTTTGCAGTTCTTCTTGTTCTTGTGGCCTGGGTATGTTCCTTGCGGGTTGCTTGGCTTTCCTTGAATTAATTAATTCTTCTATGCTATGAACTGGGCCGTCCATTGCGACCTTTGCAGCTCACGAACTGATCAGTTCATCCCGAGCTTTGGAGCTCATTTGTAGATTGAATAGCTCATCGCGAGCTCTGGAGCTTTTTCTAATTAATGAACTGGACAGTTCATCGCGAGCTCTGGGGCTCTTGCTAGTTAATGAACTGGGTGGTTCATCGTGAGCTCTGGGGCTCTTATTAGTTAATGAACTGAATATTTCCTCGCGAGTTCTGGAGTATGATATCATTTATCAACAACTGAATGTTTTTATTTGTCAAATCGATCGATTACAAGTGAGATTCACTAAAAAAACCTTTTTAGATGCTCTGCATTCCACGAATGTGGCAGGACCTTTCCATCCTCGGTCTGCAACTCGTAGTTGCCAGGCCTGACCATCCTTGTTATAATATAGGGCCCTTCCCAATTGGGTCCTAGCTTCACATGAGTTGGGTCCTTTCTCGCAAGTAGGAGCTTCTTGAGTACTAGGTCCCCGACCTTGAATTCTCTGTGCCTGACCTTGCTGTTATAATACCTTGCTGTTTTCCTCTGGTAGTCTTGAGTGCGACGAAGTGCTATGTCTCTTTTCTCATCCAGGAGGTCGAGGTTCAGTAAGAGAGATTCACCGTTATGATCAGTATTAGAGAACTCGACCCTAGGGGAAGGGAGCCCCACCTCCACTGGTGTCACTGCTTCGGTTTCAAAAGCTAGAGAAAAAGGGGTTTCTTGGGTTGCTGACCTGGTGGTGGTCCTGTAGGCCCATAATACTTCAGGGAGGCATTCCACCCACTTTCCTTTCAGGTTTTCTAACTTGGTCTTCAGGGCAGCTTTTAGGGTTCTGATAGTGACTTCTGCTTGCCCATTGGACTGGGGATGTGCCGGAGCTGAAAAATAATTCTTTATTCCGAGCTCGGCACAGAACTCCCTGAACCTTGCGTTGTCGAATTACTTTCCGTTGTCGGATACGATTGCCCTGGGAACTCCAAACCTGTAAATTATGGACTTCCAAACAAAGTTTTGTACCTTTTGCTCGGTTATTGTTGTCAATGCTGCAGCTTCTACCCATTTGGTGAAGTAGTCCACCCCCACGATAGTGAACTTACACTGTCCCACGCCAGTGGGAAGGGGTCCAAGTATATCCAGCCCCCATTGCTGGAATGGCCATGGGCTTACTACTGAAGACAATAGTTCAGGTGGGCAGTGGGAGATGTTGGCGTGTTCTTGGCAAGTCTTGCATCTCTTTACCAATTCTGCGGCATCCTTGAGCATGGTGGGCCAATAGTATCCCTGTCTTAATGTCTTTCCTGCCAAGGCCCGTGCTCCGATGTGATTGCCGCAGATTCCCTCATGCACCTCTCTGAGTATGTAGTTTGCGTCTTTATCCCCCACACAGTTAAGAAGAGGTGCTGAAAAGCCTCGTTTGTACAGACTTTCCTGCAATAAAGAAAACCTGGCTGACCTGGTCTTTAGCTTGGAAGCCTCCTTGGGGTCACTAGGCAGAGCCCCATCCTGCAGGTACTCTATGATGGGATCCATCCAACTCGGCTGATCTGAGATGGCAAGTATTTCTTCTTCCTCAATGCTCACTGAAGGCTCTGGTAGGTGCTCTACTGGTATCAGCCTGTCCGGGCTTTCCTGAGAGACAGTTGCTAGTCTTGCCAAAGAATCTGCCCGTGAATTTTCCGATCTGGACACGTGTCTGACTTTTATCTGTACGAACTTCTTAATCAATTCTTGTACTTTTCTGAGGTAAAGGATCATTTTTTCACCCCTGGCCTCGTATGATTCCTCTATTTGTTTTACAACTAGTTGGGAATCGCTGCAGATCTCCAATTGTCCAGCTTCCATAGAATAAGCCAGGTTAAGCCCGGCTATGACAGCTTCATATTCAGCCTCATTATTTGAAGCCTTAAATCTAAACCTGAGGACATATTCGACATCTATTCCGTCCGGAGATGTCAGGATTAAGCCTGCGCCGCTTCCTTGTGCACTAGCTGCTCCATCCACTGAAAGCCTCCACACAGGGAGGTCGGGGACAGATTCTGTGATCTCCGTTGGTGCCGCTGCCGTAAACTCCGCAATGAAATCTGCCAATATCTGCCCTTTGATGGCAGTTCTTGGTTTATACCTGATATCAAACTCACTGAGCACTATTGCCCATTTCACCAGCCTTCCAGAAGATTCTGGTTTATGTAACACTTGTCTCATTGGTTGATCCGTAGGAACTTCGATGGTATGAGCCTGAAAATAGGGCCTAAGCCTCCTAGTTGTTGTGACTAAGGCCAGAACTAGTTTTTCCATCTTTGGGTATCTATCATCTGCTCCCCTCAGAGCTCTGCTACAATAGTAGACTGGATGCTAAGCTCTGTCTCGCTCCCTAACCAACGCTGCACTAGTTGAGAAGTTTGAAACAGCTAAGTAGAGGGTCAAGACCTTTCCTTCCAACGGACTTACTAAAATCGGCGGTGAGCTCAGGTATCTCTTCAATGCTTTGAACGCCTTTTCGCACTGCGCATCCCATTGAAACGCCCTCTTCAAGACGTGAAAGAATGGTTGACACTTATCGCTCGACCTAGACACAAAGCGGCTCAGGGCAGCTATCCTGCCTGTCAAGCGTTGCACCTCCCTGGTGTTGGATGGTGGCTGCATATCTAGCACTGCTTTAACTTTTTCCGGGTTGGCTTCAATCTCTCTGTTGTTAACTATGAAGCCCAGGAACTTCCTTGCTGAGACCCCGAAAGCACACTTTGCAGGGTTGAGCTTCATTTTGTACTTCTTGAGGATCTGGAAGGACTCGGCTAGGTGCGTAATGTGGAGTTCTGCCTTTAAGGATTTCACCAACATGTCATCGATGTATACTTCCATGGATGTCCCTATCTGCTTTTGGAACATTCGGTTCACCAACCGCTGGTAAGTGGCTCCAGCGTTTTTCAGACTAAAGGGCATGACTTGGTAATAATACATTCCCTGTTCCGTAATAAAAGAGGTCTTCTCCTGGTCATTGGGGTCCATTCTAATTTGATTGTAGCCTGAAAAGGCATCCATGAAGCTGAGGAGCTCGTGGCCAGCAGTGGCATCTACTATGAGGTCGATCCGAGGTAAAGGAAAACTGTCCTTTGGGCATGCTCGGTTGAGGTCAGTGAAATCAATGCAGAGCCACCACTTGCCATTGGTCTTTTTGACTAGTACCACATTGGCTAGCCAGACGGGATAGTCCACTTCCTTGATGGCCTTGGCGTGGAGGAGCTTATCGACCTCCACATTGATTGTCTTCTGTCTTTCTGGGGCGAAACTTCTCTTTTTTTGTTTTACGGGCTTGTAGGTGGGATTCACATTCAATTTGTGCGTGATAACCGAAGGGTCGATGCCCTCCATATCCTCCTATTTCCATGCGAACACGTCAGTGCTTTCCCTCAGGAATCGTATAAGTCGATTCTTAATTTCCTTGCTTAACTTAGATCCGACGTAGACGAGGTGTTCAGGCTCCTCGTCGAGCTGGATAGGTTCGAGTTCTTCTGATGGCGTTGGTCTGGTTCCCAACTCATCTCTTACATCGAGCTCATCCAGCTGTATGTTTTTCACCTCTTTCCGTTTCATAGAGGCCATGTAACACTCTCTGGCCACGCGCTGATCTCCTCTAACCATTCTGATTCCATTCTCTGTGAGAAATTTCATGACGAGGTGGTACGCCGAGGGGATGGCTCTCATTGCGTTTAAGGAAGGTCTCCCTAACAGCATGTTATATGCTGAGGGAGCGTCAACCACCAGGAATCTTACGGTTGTGGTGGCCTGGCAGGGAGGGTCTCCAACGGTGAGTACGAGCTGAATTGACTCTAAGGGCAATACCCTTTCTCCCGAAAATCCTAATAGATGGGCGCTCACTGGCTCCAGTTTTTTCCTTCCTATGTCCATCTTGTCGAATGCAGATGCAAAGATGATGTTTGCCGAGCTCCCATTGTCTATTAGTACCCTATGTACTGTCCTGTTAGCCACAATGGCTCTTACTACCAACGGATCATCGTGGGGATGGTGACAGCCCTCCAAGTCTGAGTCTGAAAATGATATGGTCGTGTCTAGCCGGGGCACTTTGGTTGTAGTGTATACCTCTTGTATTTCATCACCTCGGATTCTGCACAAATGCGCTTTTCTGGCTGCATAGGATTCTCCTCCCCCTGCAAACTCTCCTGATATCACCCTGATTTTTCCCATGGGTTGCTGATGTTGTGCAGGAGCCTGTTACTGAAGTGGCGGGGGTGGTATAGGTCGATTTGGGTATTCTTGAGCCACAAAGCGACATAATTACCCCCACTGGATCAAGAACTCTATTTCCCTTTTCAACTGAATACAATCGTCTGTGTGATGGCCATGGTCTCTATGAAATTCATAATACTTGGTGGGATCCCTCTTCGCCGGATCTGCCTTCATCCGAGGTGGCCATCTAATGAACTTCTCGTTCTGTACCTCATGCAAGACTTGCGATATAGAGGCAGTAAGGGGAGTCGGCTGTCGAAGTGGGTACCTTGACTACAGTTCTGGTTGTGGGGGCCCCAGACGGTCTCTTACATTGCCTCTCCTCTTTGGGGAACGGTCTCTATCCTTTCTCGGGGACCTGCCCCACTCCTTATCTTTTCGGGGACTTTTCTCCCTCTTCTTTTCTTCCTTTTCTTTCTCTTTCCGCGACGAGGAGCTCCCTATCTTTGAGAGGAGTGCCTCTTCTCCATTTATATACTTCTCTGCTTTAGCCAACACCTCGGCCATACTCGCCTGAGGGTTCTTTGATATGGAAAATATTAGATCTTTTGATTGCACCCCGAGACCTGCAATGAAGGCGATTAAGGCAAACTTTTCATCAGGGACGTCTACTTTCAAAGATTCTGAGTTGAACCTTTGAACGTATGATCTGAGGTTCTCATCTGGTCCTTGCTTTATATTCAGGAGATGGTAGCTCGGCTTCCTATAGATTCGAGCTCCTATAAAATGAGACACGAAAGTTATGGAGAGCTCTTTGAAGGATGAGATAGAGGCTGGGGGAAGTCTGTTGAACCATACTAGGGCTGAGCCTTTCAAGGTGATAGCGAAGGCCCTGCAGCGCACTGGATCCTGGTACCCGTGCAACTCCATCTGATTTTTGTAAGTGTTGAGATGATCTACGGGGTCCTTTGTTCCGTCGAAGACTTCTACCTGTGGCATTCTGAACTTTAGTGGGAGAGGGAAACGTAGCACTCCCGTGGTGAATGGGGACTCAGTCTGCTGCACGAGGGCGTCCATCGTTATCGGAGTCTTGCTTTTTATAGCCTCCTTCATATGGCTGAGCTCTCGCTGGATGCCCCTGAAACATTGTTCCCAGTATTGCTCCCTTCTTTCCTGCTGATAAGGGAAGAGGTCGTCTTTCTCTCCCTCATCGTCCTGGCTGTTTTCTTCGTTGTGGCCATTCCTAAAGGGGGGGATTCCCCCCATGGCTTGGCTATTTTCGCCCCTTTTATCGACTTCCTTGAGGGGATCGAGGTGTTGTTGCTCCCTAAACGGGGGATTATACTGGCCTTCTTGGGCCCGTTGTGCCTCATGTGGGCGTTGGAGAAGCTTCATGAGTTCCTCGTTCTGTTGCACCAGGCGTTCATTGGCTTGGCGAAGAGCCACCAATTCGTCGTTGATGGGGAGATCCCTTACTGGGGGATCTGTCTCCGGGGCGTTTTCGTATTGTCTGTCATTGTCAGTATCACGTTGACCTATGACTCGAGGCAGATTTGCTTGACTTCTACTCATATTGCGAGTCGAGACCATCAATCACTGGAAAATCAGTTTTTTTTTTGTAGGAACTGTTCCTTCCCACAGACGGCGCCAAACTGATGGTGCTGCTTGTCGCGAATGAGCAGGGAGTTGTGTAAACCTGTGATGATCGAAGTGGATCTGAGCTATATGGGTCTCGTGATTTGCAGTAGAGTATTCAGGGGAATCTGGGGGAATGTGAACAGTAAGAAATATAGTGGTTCACCAGCTCTAGAGCTCGGCTAGTCCACTCTTCAATGGAGGCTCTTACTCCTTTTTATTTATTGATCACTTGAGTGCTTCTTCTATACAACATGAAAGAAATTAGGGTTTTGTCTTGGCTCTGTAGCCTCTAGGGTTGCCTCTCGGGTCTCTCCTTCTCTCTCTTGCAATGAAGGTATCTTACCACATTTATAGTGCAATTTCTATCTTCTAAGGGATCTATACCGGGATCTTTTCTTCATCCGTGGGATCCTCCATGATTTTAGGAGAAAATCTTGATCGGTTAATATTCTGTGCCTTGATTATAGCTTCCTACCGTTTCTGGGAGTGCTTTCTATTGACCGGTTGTTCACTCCATGTTTCTTCTATCACCTTGTCCGAGGAGAACTCACGATCGGTACTCCTGAGTTCCAGATTTCCACTCCGACCTCCCCTCTGGGTTGACCTCGAGGTCTGAGCTCATGCTTAGGATATTTTCTTGGTATCATCAAAATGGTATAGATCATTTCCACGTTTATTTCTGTTGATTGCAAAATATTTTAACAATGTGGTTTTATTGATCAAACATTTTATTTCTGTTATTTTATCTATAGAATTGGGATGAAGAAATGCAGGAGTTAAAAAGACTAAATGCAACCCATCTTTTTTGATGGGGTTGTTTAAATAAGGTAACTAAATTTATATTTTATAGTTTATTTTTTATTTTCAAGTTTATAATTTTAAAAATCCTATCGTATACTAAATTTAACCTTTTTTGTACATGCTAGATCGTTGTACATTCCCCCCCCAGCTGAAAAATGCAGATTTTCATTGATACGATGACATTTAAGGTTGTGATGGAGAGAGGGTATTTACAATGACGTGCAAATAAATTACTCATTTTGATAAACTAGATTAAAGAATGACCCATTTTGCAAATGTCATTCTTAAATCTTATTTGTGTTTAGGCACAATTTTTATTTATGCGTAGAACAATGATTATTATTGTTTTGATGCCTAAAGTAATTAGAAAATAGTCATGTTTAGGCATGACAATGGTTAATATTATGATTTTTTTTTTTTTTGGTAATCAGCATACATATGGCGTGATTTGTTGTTGATTATAAAATATATAAGTTATGTAGACAGGTTGATACATTTGTGGTATCTTATTTTCAAAGGATACTCTGCCGAAAATTTGAAAATTTCTTACATTGATTTCAATTTCTCTCATTACATGGTTTTTGAATTAAACAAATTTTTTAGTAACTCAAAATGTAATTCAAAACCTCTTGCCTGGTTTTTGTTCATTCATTGAGATAGCGATTGATTTAATCGTAGCTTATGTCATTTTGTTTTATGATTAAAGTAATTTGTGATTGAAAAAATTTATGTCAGTTTTTTTTAGTTGCACCGTACCTTCAGGCACGGGTTATGCCTAATTATATAATAAGTAGTAGTCTTTTACAAATCTGTATGCACCTATTTAATTACAAGTGTGATGCTTAAGAAATTGAAAACTAAAACTAACTGTCTAAATGCTATACACAAAATAAAAAATTCTTAAATAACTCTCACCTCATCCATGTGCTCTTGAGTATTTCCTAATTAAGTCTTACATTTACCTCATTCATGGGCTGTTGAGTTCTTTCAGTATGTCCACACGCAAATGTTTATTACTCAAACAAACATTTAGATATTCTCCCGTGCGCAAGCTTCGGCCTAGGGGACCCATGGGCTACCATCCTATACACCCGAGCAGAAATGGAGCCAAGCTTTGCTACTATGGGCCCCTTCAACTTTCCAGAATTACACTTTATACTTCTAAAATTGGCCCTTTAAATTTGAAAATTATACTTTAACCTAAAAAGTTTTTTTTTTTTTTTAACTTTACATAGCCCCTCAAGTTATCCTTAAATGGTGATCTTGATTTTTCTTTACCCATCAACTATTCATTTAAACTTCTTGCACCATTACGTATTCTAAATAGTCGTGTGAACTATAAAATTTAAAGTTAGCAAAAACATATTGCAAAATTAAAAGTTAACAATTGATGCAAAAAGTTAGCAATTTAAATAGTTAATGACGGAACGATGTCAATTTAATAATCAAAGTGATAAAATCCAATTAGGATAATAATTTAAGGGGACAAATGTAATTTCTTCAAACTTGATACATAGGACCCAATATTGTGTCGGTACAATATATGTATTTAAGAGATATGTATTCACTCTATCTCATTTTGTTCAGATTTTCACATGTCGAATCAGCATAGTACAATTTAGTTGACCAAGTGATTATATAATGAAATTAAACTGAAATTTTTTATTTTTATCAATGGATTTATAATCATCTTGCACCTAATTGATTTGACAAATTTCAACTAATTTTTCTGATTTTATGAAAATGAACCAATACCATAGTTCGTAGAAGTTATTTTCATAGGTTCATACAATAAAATATTTCATAATAACAATTGTTCGTTGACTGATTCCATCTACAATATAAAACAGAGCGGCTTCAACAAGTCGATCCTACGGTCTCAAATTCATTCATCCAACGGTCAATAAATTATAATTTTTTCTCTTAATATTCTCACCCCTCAAAGTCAACGATTACAGCTGATTTTGAACATATTTTACGGTCTCAAATTTATTTATCTAACGGTCAAGAAATTAATATTTGTTTTTCTTAATATTTTCCTTCCCAACCAGTCAACAATCACGACTGATCTTGGAACACAAAATTTTTTCTGACATAATAATTAAATTGGTCAAATTTGTCATTAATATTATCTATGTAGTGTAACATTTTGAATTTATATAAAACACAACGATAGTATTTTGATGAAAAAAAGCTTATCAATTTAAGATTAAAAAAACAAGGGCGTTGTTTAACACATTTATATTGAATATAATTAATTTTAATTTTATTTATTTAATTAATTAATTATTTCAAACTAACATGTCTTATACATATCTTGTCTTAACATGTCTTACACATTCTAATTTTTTTTATCTCTTAAGAAAACTTAACGCTAATATATTTTTATAAATTAATAATTTTGTAATAATTTGTACTAATTAAAAAATAATAATATTTTATCAATGATATTTGTAGATAATTTTTTGATATAAAATATTTTGACGATATGCTATTTGATAAATTAAATTTTTAGTTTATATTAGATTTAACTCGATTTTGATTACATGCAAATAAATTAATATGTTTTTAAGTCAGTTTGTAATATAAAACAAGGCGACTTCAATAATTTAATTCTACGGTCTCAAATTCATTCATTCAACGGTCAAGAAATTATAATTTTTTTCTTAATATTTTCCCTTTTCAATAGGTCAACGGTTACGACTGATCTTGAAACACAAGATTTTTCTGACAGAATAATTAAATTTCCCTTTTTCTTAATAATTCAATAGGTCAGCGGTCAAGGAATTATAATTTTTTTCCTTAATATTTTTCCTTTTCAATAGGTCCACGATTCCGACTGATCTTGGAATACAAGATTTTTTTTGATATAATAATTAAATTGGTCAAATTTATCATTTGTATCATCTGTGTAGTGTAACATTTTGAATTTGTATAAGACACAATGATAACATTTTGATTTTAAAAAACTCATCACTTTGACAATTAAAAAAAAAAACAAAGGGTTTTTATCTATTATACTTAAAAACAGACTCCAGTACTATCAATCTAATGGTCATAATACATTAAATTCCTAAATTATGTCTCAATAGCATTGGTGAAAACAAAATTAATTGAGTCAAACAAGTTGGGTACTAGAACAAAAAAAAAAAAAAATCAAAAAGTCCATACCAAATCTCTTAAAATTAGAAAACTAAAATTGATTCCTTAGAATATTAGTAAGATTTGTTGAAATCTCATTTGGTTAAAAAAATTATGGAATTTATAATCAAAAATGAGTAAAATGTGAAATTTGTAAGAAGATTAAAAATTATATAATATTATTTTTATTTGTGTCAAATAAATTATATAATTGATTCTTAATGTATAGATGTTATCATATTAATTTTTTTCAAACAAACCTTTTTTATGTTTAATAAATTTTTAAGTATCAAATTCGATATAAAAATATATAAATATATTACATTTTTTTTATCTATTATACTTAAAGTGTGTCCACCCTATATCATATTTTGGTTCCGCCACTGTTATCAGGGATCTTCATTACTCACTTCTCCAAATTAATCGGTTGGTTTACATTGCACTGTGCCTTCAGGCACGAGTTATCCCTAGTTAAACTTAAAGTGTGTTCACCCTAGATCATATTTTTTGCCCTGCCACTGTTATCAGATATCTTTATTCCTCACTTATCCAAATTAATCAATTAATTTACGTTGTACCGTGTCTTCAGGCACAGATTAACCCTAGTTAAATAAAAATTTCTAATTGCGCCACCATTCGACCACTCTTATAATAAAATTCTAGCTTCATCCTTGCACCCATGTAAGTTTTATTGTTAAGAAAACACAACACTCAATAGCCTACACGGGGTCTCCAAACATCCAATGAGCATTCAAAACCCTCATTGATGTCAACAAATCGAAACATAATAAGCTCCATCCACGTCTCCAGTGAACCAAAAGCTCATTTTATGTATTATATGCATACTATAAAATTTACCTCACCACCGGTGCAATTTCGCTCTCTTTAATCTATTGCAAATAATAATCTATGATATGCATATGATGATAAAAGTAACATGCATACATCCTTATAATCTGTTTTGTTAATCAAAACAAGTACAAAGCCAACAATTTAGTTTGGAAGAATGCTTTACACACATGAGAACTAAACCAATTTATAAAGCGTTCATATAACCATTATGCGGGGATTAGATGCATTGTCAAGTTGCTATTTCCGATGAAAGACCTAGTTGTTACTGTTTAATTGTTACTGCCTACATGTTACTGCCATTCGACACTAACAGGGGTCCTTGTACAAATCTACTCGCAACCACTGAATCTCAACTACTAAAGTCCAATCAAAGATTTACAGTCCTAGTCCAACTCTACTCCGAGTATCAAGGACTAGTGATAAGGCTAACAAGGATTCGGATCCCCTCTATTAATTACTCTTTCTCTTCAATTTTCTTCAATATAGTATTAGATGAGTGACATGTGTAAGATTCTAAATTTCAATGGACAAGATTTTTTCTTTGTAGAAAAATTCTTTAATAATAATTAACATTCCACCAATAATAAAATGAATGAGAAAAAATTTTATTCATTGAAATTCAAAATTTTACACATGAGTACAAACAAATAAAAATTAAAAATTAATTTTAGGCCACTTAAGAGTACAAACTAATAAAAACATATACCAATCACAAATTTTTTTTTCACAATAAAATACACTAAACAAGAAATTTAAAAGTAATTGCAGCTCATAATTTAGGAGGGAGAAGAAATCGTTAGGCAAGAATCATGAGTAAAAAAAGGATGAGAGTTAACAAAAAAGTCATTGACAACATTGATATTACCTCATTGGACTTCATTGCACAATCACCAATTGTGAAGTCTTATCTCTCTGTTTCTCTTTAACTTCCTCGGTCTTTTCTTTGTTTTTATTTTATGCGAGTAATCTCATAAGATTACGATTCTTATATGTCGATTTTTCAAAGTTCAAATATTTTTACTTTATTTTATGAACATTTTTTTTATATACTTACAAAATAATCCTATATTTTATCACATTATAATCCTCCTTTTGATCCAATATTTAAATAAGCTTGTATTTTTTCATAAAAAAAAATCACAAAATGAGTTATCAATATATACAGACATGTCTGAAGCGTGTCTATAACATGCCTAGTCATTTTGTGTTAGTTTATACAACAATATTAGGGTGGGCATAATAAAATTATTTTAAAAAATATTTAACAAAGTGATATATGTATATACATAAAAAAAAATCCAAAATTTGAGGGTGGGCTTAAGCCCCCTGGCCTATTGTCACTCTGCCCTGGACACAATCTCAGGCTCTTGGGCCTTGTCGTTGATAGCTTCTAGGAAAAATTGGAAAGAGATACACTAAATTAAACTTAATTATAAAAAAATACACAAAAAAAAAATGTTGGGTAATTAAGCCCTTAATTTTGATTCTTATTTGTATTTAAGTAAATTATTTGAATTTTACTGATTTTTTGTGGCATTTTTATCCTCCATTAATTCATGTGTTTTTTTTTTTTGAAAAGTGGTGCATTAAACATCTCTTAGTTTTATGAGAGAACTTTAATATTCCATATTTGTATGTAATGCCTTGACCCATGTGTATTTTTTTTTTTTTTTGGGAAGTGATTTTGTTTTCAAAATATATTTAATGCACCTTGATTCATGCGTTTTTTTTTTTTTTTGGAAAGTGGTTTTGTTTTTAAATTATATTAATATCCGAACAGTGTAATAGTGTAACAATAACAGTGAAACAGTGTAACAATAGCAACGTAACAGTGTAACAATAACAGTGTAACAAGTCATTTACACAAACTATTGTACTATTACATTTTGTCAAACATATATTTTCATATAATTTCATTTAAAACAGTTAATCTCCGTTTTGAATTTGTTACCACATTCACAAAATTATTAAATATTATTTTTTTTACAGTGTATTTGTTACACTGTTTTTATTACACTATTATGAAGTTCGAATATTAACAAATTTTGAAATTCAAACAAGTGATATATTATAAAATAAACGGAATATTAAAATTCTCCTATAAAACTAGTAGTAGTAAATATTTAATGCATAAATATAATTTGAAAATAAAACCACTTTCCAAAACAAATACGCATGAATCAAGGTGCATTAAATTATAAGAAATTTTTAATTACATGACTCTAAATTTCAGCGTTTAATAAATGTCTTCTTAAAGTCTAATTAGGAAAGAAAATTTTACAAAATTGGCATTTACGTCTTTATATCTCAGCTGTGTATTTTTTTTCAAAATATTTTGTTTAATATAATTTTTAATAATTAAGTCTAATTAAGTGTACCGACTTTCAAAGAACCTTAGCTTCTACTACCAGACTATGAGGAAGCCTTGTCATTCATCCCATTCTCGTTCTTGTTGCTGCATGCTTTCCATTGCCTCGAGGACTCCATCATCCTCACTTCGTTGCCTTGACCATTCTTCACTTTGATTCACCCACACAAAAAAATAAAGTAATTTTTATTTTTTATGCATATTTATTTATATATGCATATCAAATTGAATCATAATCAAATTAATTTTTTTTTGTTCAAATCTAAAATCTTAGAATATGATGTAGCATATTCAAACTTGGATAATTAGTCAAAAATATTAATTTTTGTCTTAGTAATCGAATTCGGATAAGGATTGATTTGGTAACTTAAGTAAGTCATTGTAGAAGGCAAAGAGATAACTAGAGACAAAAGAGAGAATTGTGAGATTAAATCTATATGAGTAAAGCTTGAGCCTAAGTCTTTCATTCATTAAAAAATTGAGTGGGGGCAAATTATTAAAAAAATTAATTTTTATTTATAATTTTAAACTGACTCTAAAATTTTTTAAAATTACCCCAACCTACCTCTGCCCTTGGATCCAAACTTGACCCTACAGTTGGACTCAAACTCAACCTGACATCGTCTGCAAACCCGTAACTGACCTCAACCTTGGACCTAGACCCTACCCTAGACTTGAACTTGGAATCAAACCTAGTATCAGCCCCAGACTTGACCCTAGACTTGGACCTGACCCTAGACTCAGACTTGACCCTATACCTGACACCTACCCTAGACTCGAACCTGTCCTAACCCTAGATTGAGACCCGACCCCATATCTGGCACTGGACCCAAACTCGGACCCGACAGTGATCCCAAACCTGACCCTATACTTGGACCCAACCCCAGACTTGAAACTAGACTCAAACCTAACCCCGAACCCCACCCAACCCTAGACCTCGAACATCGGCCTGAACTAACTGTTCAACCAAATGCCCACAAAAAAAAATAGTACTATAGACCTCCCTCATCTTGGCCTACACTCTATCCAGCAACTCTCACAAGTCTCGCCAACTCTTCTCTGTTATGCTCCACTAAGCCAAGCCGCACCAAAAACCAAATAACTTCTCTTCGCTAATGTAGTTCAATGCGTCAACTTTGTCCCAATAACCCTTATTTGGAAGCGTCATTTTGGAGAAGTGGTGATTGATAAGGTGGTGATGATGTTGTAGAATAATCGGTGGTATAAGAAATCAAAGTAGAAGATATAATAAAGATAAGAAATATAGGAAAAGTCATTAGGCAAAATGCGACACTCGCCATCTTCGAAATAGTAATTTTTTTACTATAATGCAGATGGACTTATGGAAATTCAATACTCAGGATACAATGCCTAATATTTAAGACTATCAAAGACTGCATTTCTTAATAGTCTTAGAACCAGAACTCAAACCAAATGAAACTCATAAAATCGGTTACAAGAAAATATGATAATAGAATTAGAAGTTAACAACTGACTTCATCATGATTCCTTTTTTTTTTTTTTGCCAATGAATAGGAACCCTATATTTATAGTGTTTCATACACCTCTTTACAAGAGTTGTAATTCATCATTTAAATGCCAATAGATACATTTATTTGAAAGATTATAACTCTTGTCTTCAAGAGTCACTTTAACCACCAATAAATAATTAATTATATAATTTATCATTATTAATAAATATTAGTATACATTTACATATATACAACAGATGATTGTAACAACGTTGATTACTTTGATTATTGGATTATTGGTTACAATCCTAAATCACACTGATTGTAGTTTTAATTCTTGGTGGTGGTGTTAAGAGTCATCTATTTTTATACAGATTTATTTTACTGTTTTATGGTAAGAATATTTTCTTTAATTTATATCTTTTTGGGTAATAGTTTTCATTAGCATTGAATTAGATGTTGATTTGAATTCCAATTGTGACTTACATAAATTTCAACAAATGTTTGAAGTCTGAGTAACACTAACAACTTAAATACGTTCGATGTAAGACTTACCACATCGACTTATATTTGTGACATATACTTTAACCGCTTCACGGCCTCTTTTTTTTCGTTTAATCCTTTAAATGTATGATTAAAATATGATTTTTTTAGTTTTTATTGGAAATTGAGGATATTTTGAATGTTTTATTTTATGTGTTTAAATTGTTGTGCAAATGTAAATTTTTGGCACAATATATTGATTTTTTTTTGGTTACTTCGTGTTCAGGTATAAGAAATTACTAATTTTTCCATAATTCCTATGACAAAGATGCAACAAGACAAAAGTGTCACAAAAAAAAAATTAAGGAATAAAATTGTTTATTATCTCAGTTAAATCAAAGTATATGTAATTAAAGATATACCTCGGTTACTATCCCCGCCCCGCCCCGCCCCGGGGTGAAAATTCATGGATATTTCTTTTATCTACCGATTGCCCATGGCAACATTCAGAGAAGAAGTAGCAGCACAAAATCATGTGAGCAATTTGATTCACTTTGAACCCAAATCATATAATCTGTCAAAAATTTTGACAGAAGTAATCACGTATTATTTTTTAGATTATATTACATACCAAATACATGATAATTTTGTTAAAAACTTAACAATTTTTTTATGTAGGGATCAAAATAACATGTATTGAATTAATAAAAAATTACCAAAACTACTATTAACCCATAACATAATCTCTCTGTTCACGATCATCACCCATAAATTGAATTTGTGCCTGTTATAATACACTGCTCTAACAACGGTGGTGTGACTAGCTAGGCCGTTCTTTCTTGTATCACAACCGGAAGACCACCTCTCACGGTGGCGGTCAGCCCCGGCACGAAACGTGGCGGCTGGTCACTTGGCTTTGCTAGCCTGATATCATACCTCCTGATCAATGAAACAGCAACACTTTTCATCTCAACCAATGCCATTTCTTTCCCCAAACAAACCCTAAACCCAGCTTGAAAAACTGGGTACTTAAAAGGGCTCTGTGGCTTGAAAACACCATTTTTCAACCACCTCTCTGGCTTGAATTCAAGAGAATCTTCACCCCAAACTCTCTCCATTCGACCCATTGCATAGGGATGGTATGTAACCCTAGTCCCCTTCTGAATAAACGTCCCATCTGGTAAAACGTCGTCTTCTTGAGCAAACTTTGAATCAAATTGAACTGGTGGATAGAGTCTTATACTCTCATATAGAGCAGCCTGTAAGTAGTTCATTTCTCTCATTTGTTCAAAGCTTGCGAGTTCTTGGGTTGGTCCCATGACTCGGTCAGACTCGGCACGAATCAAGGACTCAACTTCTGGATTTTGTGATAGTAACCAGAAGAAGCTCGTCAATGCCGAAGCAACGGTGTCACGGCCAGCCAAGAGGAAGTTAATGATGATGTCTCGGAGGTACATGTCATCGTCTATGTTGGCCATGAACCTTGACAAGAGGTCTTTCTGGCTTGAGAAACCCATTTTTCTCTTGTCTTTTATCACCTGTTCAGCAAGAACATCAACCAATTTAATGGCTTCTCTGAGCTTCTTCTCTGAACCCATGTTTAGAAGCCTTTTGAGCTTCCAAATCAATGGGGAGACTGTGATGGCTCGCTCTGCAGATAATCTTGATGCAAGGTCAAAGGCCATGGCGAATTCTGAAATGGGTAGTGATAAATTGAGGCAACCAGGATCTAATCCAAATGAAAATTGTACGCGCAAATTTACGCACAATGTATATGGAAACAAACTTCTCCCTTGGCGAAGACGAGTCAGTCGAGGATCTGGTTATTTGTTTCACCTGGAATAGGCTGAGAGGGCCAAAAGGGGCCTAAGGAGTGGTGATGAATTGATCTTGGGGGCGGCTGACCAGTCCTGGAAGAATGCTAACAGAACCTGAACCACAGAGAAAGGGGTTAGAAGGGCGCCGGAGTGTTTTCCGGCTTATCCCCTCCGACGATCAAGTCAGTATCTGTGAGAGGAAGGAGAAAACAGTGTATCGTTATCGTGGCCAGTTTTTGCATACCTTTGCTTCATGTTCTTGTGGAGTATTTAAACCTCTGAATGCTCATCATTGCTAGTGATTTGATTAATAGGTATTGTCAGGAATGAGACAGTGTGTCCATGATTTGTCGCAGGAAATCACCAGGTATTAATCGCTCGGTCTGCCGAGGGCACAATAGCCCCCGCTCGGCGCAATGCCTCATAAATGCCCTGAGGAGGAGTATTAAATGCTCCTCCCTCGGTACTAAGGTATTAAATGTCCTGGTGAAGGAGCATTTAATACCATTACCCCTTGGCCCCAAAAGCCCATCATGGGGTCCCATCAGAAGAGAGATTCATTAAATGTTTGCGTCTGTCAGCGTTGTTTCGGCAGGCTCCGCAATCTTCATCATCACCATCTCTGACACTCGATGCCACGTGTTGGCATCCCATAGGTCTACTGTCTCATCCTTCTGACTCACCTGACTCGTCTGAACAAAAAACCTATGCACCATGACTAGATTGTCAAATCCTCCAGTCATCAGTCGTAGACGTGAAGTCAGAAGGTACAAGCTATCTTTCATCGGGACCGAGGGACACGCGCCTGGCTCTCATGACTTGGGATTTCCTTCCTTCGACGTGTTGATACCGAGGACACGTGTCCTAATCCCCGATGTCTAGAAACGGTACCCCGAGGACACGTGTCCTGACTCCCAGGACTAGAGGTGCCATGTCCCCGAGATGATGATACCGAGGACACGTGTCATGGTCCCGACCTTTCTTTTACGGCTTTCCGAGGACACGTGTCATGATCACCGAGGTCCCACTAATTGTCCCATCAACTGCCCCCAGCCTTTTGATATTCTAACGCAGGGAATACGTGTCGTCAGAAGGCAAAAGGGTTTTCTTTGCCAACTGTCCCAACCACTCCCATTTAGTACCTTTAGCCGTTTTTCCGTTTTTTGGGAAACGTGCGCATTGAATGCGGCCCGCTTCGTGTCTCGTGCCCAATGATGGGGAGGGAACTGCCACTATATAAACCGTGGCTTTCCCCCCTTTCTTCACTTTTGTCTTCTTCGACTATCCAGAGCAAATCACCGGAGTTCCTCAGGTCACCATCGTCTTCATAGCCGCAACCGGAGTCACCACGTGCATCCCTAGTCCTCAGGTCCTTTCTGGTGAAGAAACTAGGCCTCCAGCACTTCATCTCTCCTTTCCGGTG
>JAHQCQ010039049.1:0-24567 GCA_023539305.1 Ilex asprella
AAATGATTTATAGAACTAAAGTTGTCAAGATTTAAAACAAGTAAGATGACTCAGATATAATTGCATGAATAACTTATTCAGGCCCTCAAATAGCTCTGATGCCAAATAAAGTACGAAAAAGAAAGAAGAATCAGAAGTTGTAAATTATATAAAAAAAATTATATTAACAGAATAAGAAATTACAATATTAAAGATAAATATATTTACAACACTAGTACTACTAAAGAAGAATCACAAGTTATAAATTATATAAAAATTTCTTATATTGACAGAATAAGAAATTGCAATATCAAAGATAAATATACTTACAACACTAGTACTACTGAACTAGTGGAGAAGTGAGAAGCTATTCATTTGCATCATTATGAAGGTTGAGATACAATATGAGAGAAAGGTGCGGGTTTGTGTCTGATAGGCTTATAGAGAATCTTCCCCGACTTCCCTTTGCTAGTGAAGAATGAAGTCCTTATATAGGCGTAAGGATTTCTAAAGAGAATCTTTGGAATGATTACTCTTTGTCTTCTGTGACAACTTTAACTCTGGTGGAATGTTTTTCACTTCTGCTTTCGGTGAGAGTAAATTCCTTTTACCAAAGTAACTTTTGACTTTTGTGCAAGTGTGGGGTCCTCCTGCTGGCTGAAGAATCTACTTTCAGATGAATGACAAATTATCCAAATAATGTAGGCTGCTTTACTAGGGGAAAGAGTCTGGCAAGTTCTTGGATACCTTAACGTTACATGTGATAGACAACTTTTCTTTCTTAAATAGAGAAAGTAATGAATGAAGTTATCACAAATAAAGAGTAAGGATCACAGGTCAGCCAAATCTGGTGTGAGATCATCATATCCATCATATAGGTCTTGGGCATCTTGGAAGGGATCTATGGATGCATTAACAGACGCTTGAGATGAAGTAGATGATGAACTCTAACTTGCTGCTTGTTGAAAAAGTTTATGTGCTAATTCAAGGAGCTCAGATGTCTTATTTTTTGAATGCATACTGGAATCCTTATATGAGGATTTCTTCTACTTCTGCTTGACTGTGGGAGGTTATGCTGATCCTTGAGGTTTTTTTGAAACCTTGAGAGGAGGCATAATCATCTTTGCTGGAGTGGATGGGGGCAAGGTTGCTGGTACCGCTACTGGGGTAGGAACCTTGACTAGGAACTCATGTTGGAACCTAGGTCACCATTTGACATAAAACTATTTTGCAATATTGTTAGAAATAATTTTTCATTGCCATTTATAGATCCAATGAATTTTATATTTAATAATAAATAATATTAAGACCGAAAACTAACTCTCATTTTTTGCCAGGTTTAAAAGCGGATGAGAAGTAAGTTATCTGAACTTGGAGATCAGTGGGAAAGATTTCAATAATGGGGCCGTGTTAAAACCATCATTGTAGGAACCAAGATAGAATCTTGCTCTTGAAAGCTTTGTCGAATTGTAAGAATCGAGAATGAGTGAAAGACTCATCTTGATAGAGGATTATTTTGAACCATGACTCTGTGTAGTCATAGTAATTAAACTGTTTATTATATCCAGGAAGATCTCGGAACAATGAAGTGTCAGATCCTCATTCTTTGAGGGAAATGAATTTCTAGTTATATAGAAAATGGTAAATGACTTTACTGGGGTCATTCCTATCAGGTATGGGTTTGATAAAAATGGACTGAGTAAAAAATAGTATGTCCTGGTAGAAGGCAAAAGTCTTCTCTGGGTCTAATAGAATAAAGGTCCATCCAGGTTCAAGGTATACATTAACAAGATTCATTGGGTTGCTTAGGTGAGCATGGGCTAGTTCAATGTTGAATACTTTTTGTACACCCCTAGCAATATGTTAATGGTTTGGTATCACAGGCCGTCCTGGGTTTTTTCTGATAAAAATCTTCTTTAGGGAAAGTCTTTTTGCTACGTTTGTAGTAAGACTTACTT
Organism: Ilex asprella; assembly: GCA_023539305.1. Taxonomy (NCBI): domain Eukaryota; kingdom Viridiplantae; phylum Streptophyta; class Magnoliopsida; order Aquifoliales; family Aquifoliaceae; genus Ilex; species Ilex asprella. Next base: position 1,938 of record JAHQCQ010039049.1, read on the forward strand.
TTGTTATAAGGCTTGTGTGACTTGTGTTTTCTACTAGATGGTGCTACTGAAGGAAGACCATATTGTTCACAGAAATCACTCATTTCATACTTAGCCCTTTTCTTTTCATCCTTTAATTGCTTACTAATCTTCATATCAATACACATCCTCATACCTTCTTTTTGGATAGTATTGATAAGAACACCATAAGTCAGTGAATCATACTCGATGATTCTAATTTCCTTACTGAGGGCTTCTCTGATTTTATGTACAAATAGATTAGGTAAACTATTAACAAATTTCTCTTTCCATAATAATTTGTTACAGTCTGGTCTGAGCATGACTCTTGATACAAAGACATCTTTGTACCATCTGAAATCACTAAGTGTTGGGCATCTAAGGTTACTGAGCTAGTCAAGGATCCTAACTTCTATATTACTGGGTGTACCAATAAAATGTTTTATTATTGTGAATATGAGAGTGTTAATCCCATCTGGTTTGATTTTACCAATTCTTTCATCGAAAATTGGTATACCTTCATCATCAAGAACGACAACATGTTTGATGTTGTCTCTTGATTCCTCTGGAAGATAATTGTCCCACTAACTTTTTAACATACCTGTGAATCCAGAGGTGATTAAATCAATTATTTCTGGTTCAGTGTTGTCAAGATTGTTAACATAGCTATTGATTAGCATATACATGTGGTTAACCTTGTTAAGGATTTCTTGTTTACTTAAACCATCTATATTACATTTAGAGAGTTTATTAAATTGAACATAAAATTGGTTACTTATGTTTTTTTCTTCGAATTGAAGATCAGGTGGTGTTGATTGAGGGTACCAATTTTTACTAGTGTTGGTTGGATTAACTTTTGAAAAAGTCAACTTGTTTATCTGCTGATTTTCAAAGGCTTCTTCCAGTTTTTTAATTTTAGGATCAAAAGAACTTTATGTGTTAATAGTTTCAGAGTCAGAATTTGATTAATAACTGTTACTTGAGATGTTTCTACTTTAGATTCCATCTTTTGAATTAGTTTTTCAATCTTCTGGATTTGAATACTATATTTTTTAGTTATTCCTAATTTAGATCTTTCTTTAGGTAGTTGGATTAGAGGTTTTTTCTAATTTCTTACTTGAAGATGGTCTGATTTCATTAATTTTAGTTTCAATTTCATCTAACTGTTTCCCTATGGTTACAAGGCTTTGGTTAGTAATACTGTTTTGTTCTACTATCTTCTTTTCAAACTCACTAGTGGGGAGCTTAAACGAAAAACCCAGGAAAAAAACTAATAAAAAAGAAAAAGATGTTAAATGTTTAATTGCAGTAAAAAAGGTCACATCAGTCCAGACTGTCCAGTTAAGAAACAGGTTAAGAGACTAAACTTAGCAAAAGAAGGTGAAGAAGAAATTCTCAAAATCTTTAGGCTAAATAATCTCAAACAAAGTGAAGGAAGTTCAGAGTACTATAGCAGCTCTGAAAGCTCTTTAGATTACCAATCATCCTCTAGCAATTCTAGTGAACCTAACATTAAAATAGGTTGCAAAGATAATTGCTGTAAAATGGTTAGGGTAATCACCAGACATGCTGAAGAAAAACAGATCCTCATAAGATTGAAGATCCAAATCCCAATGTTAAATATATTAAACAACTCAAAGATTTGTTTGTCAAAAAAGATAACAAACATCTTTTTGGTGAAAAACAATTAATTAGTCTTAACAAAATAATGGAAAGATTTAGTATGGAGAAGAAGAAAGAAGTCACCTTACAAGATCTTCAAAGTGAAGTTAATAAACTTAAAAAGGAAATAAAAGATTTAAAACCACAAAACCAAATCTTTGCTGAAACCTTGAGTCTTTTACAGATGTCCAATATTAGTACTCTTGAGACAAATGATTCTAGTCTTGAAAAACAGCCTCAAGATAATAAACAATCTGAAACTGATAATTAAGATAGTTCAAAAAGAACATATTCACAACGGATACATTTAACCTCCACCTCTCTAGTGGACAGTTTGGGTGTAACGAAGTTGCCATCTCACAATGGATGTTCACAAACTAATGATGATAATAGGATTAATGTAGTTAACAAAATTAGTTTTCAATTGATAATGATTTTGAACTTGACATTGTTGCCCTTATTGATACTTTTTTTTTGCCCTTATTGATACTAATGCAGATGTAAACTGCATACAAGAAGGAATTGTACCAACCAAATTCTATCAAAAAACCATTGAGAGACTTAGTTCAGCCAATGGTAGTAAAATGAATGTTAATTACAAATTTTCAAAAGTACATATCTGTCAAGATAAGGTATATATTAAATCATCATTTATCCTTGTTCAAGATATGACTGATAAAGTAATTCTTGGTTTACCATTCATATATTTGTTGTACCTATGTACAACTAATACTAATGGCTTAACCACAAATCATTTGGTCAATCTGTAACTTTTAGGTTATTTCTAAACCAGAAGTTAAAAAGTTAAGGCAGTTGAAAAGATCATTCAATCTCCAAGTACATTAGGTTAATTAACTAAAAAACTAATCAAGTGAAAATTCTCAAAGAAGAAATTAATCACAAAAGAATTCAGGAACAATTAACCAACCCAATCCTAACTGAAAAGTTTAAACAATTCCAAAAAAAAACTTGAAGAAGAAGTTTGATCTAGCCTTCCCACGGCTTTCTGACATAGGAAATAACATATGGTAAAACTTCCTTATATTAAAGGATTTAGTGAGAGAAATATCACAACTAAATCAAGACATATTCATATGAACTACGAAGTAATGGAAATCTGCAAAAAGATATTTTTATTTTAACTTCATCATATTCTAGGTACAAAGAAGAAGAGAAGGAAAAATAGGACTTCACCCCATCTCCTACTATGACTAACCTAGAAAATATTGCCCCAATTAATTATCAACTGTTAATGATTAAAAGGGAAAATAATTTAGTTTTCATGTCTAACATACCTAGGCTTATGAAAGAAATTGAATCCACAAAAAATGAATCCAAAAGAAAAGAATTTAACTAGAAGTACTTGTGAGTAGAGAAATTAATATATACATAATATATGTATATATTAAAAGATATATAGACACATAAGATGCATCTCAACACAAATAATTAACTTTTCATTCACTTTCCTTCTGATTGATTTTGGTGAGTTGGAAGAAAAGTTAATACATTCACTTTTCCATCCTTCTTATTTTTCTTCCTTACCAAATATGATATTTTATTTATCCCTCAAACTTTTTATCTTTACAACTTTTCATCATTCTATTTTTCTATCATACCAAATGGAGCATAAGAGTCCTAAAATGAAAGAATTTTTGTAATTTTTGGGTAGGAAAAAAAATTGGAGGAGGAATGTAGGTCGTCGAATCATAATCGTCAAGTAATATGAGCCGCGAAAAGTTTAAGACAAATTTTCTTATCTCTCGTCAAGATATGAGCTGTAAAAAATTCATGACAAACTTTTCTACCTATTTTATTTTATATACAAGAAAAAAAATTAAAAATTTCCAAGGTGTGCCTATGCCGCGCTGACCTATTGTTGGCTTTGTCAATGGAGGCGATACATCGTGAGTTCTAATTTTCAAAATAAGATATATATTTTTTAAATATTGAAATTACTCATCATTTATTTCTAAAAAAATGTGTTAAAAATGATCGAAATTGTGCAGTTGGGGTTGGCATGCTTCCAATAGTTTAGTTTTAATAAAAAAGCCAAACCTATATAATCATCTAGCACCAGTGGTCTAGTGGTAGAATAGTACCCTGCCACGGTACAGACCCGGGTTCGATTCCCGGCTGGTGCAATCCTACTCTTGTTTATTTTGCTTCCTCGGTAGCAGTTAAACGGATGATCACTACTACACCTATCCAAGTTTATCTACTTTTAGTTTTCCAAAGAAACAGTAACCAAACACCCTATAAAATCAACCCTTTTCTTTCGCCTCCTTAAGACCCTTCTTCGTTTTCACTTCCGTCTTTCAGCAAGACCCTAATTTTTCTTTTTTGAAAAGGGGGGTTCTCAACTCTAGGCCAACATGGTAATCTATCCTTCTTTCCAATGGCTAAAGTTTTGATTTTTATTGCTTTCTTTACTCTTTTGTTTATGTGCAATATGTATTTTTTTTAATACAGACTGCAGAAGCTGTGAACCCAAAAGCATACCCATTGGCCGATTCTCAACTCACCATAACCATACTGGACCTTGTTCAACAAGCTGCCAACTACAAACAGCTCAAGAAGGGTGCTAATGAAGGTTATTGTTTTTATTTTTAATAAAAATATATTGTTTTTAGTGTATGGTTGGTTGATCTTGTTCCGATTGTGATTTTTCCTGATTTAAAAAATGGGTATTTGGTTTTTTTTTAGCCACTAAGACATTGAACAGAGGAATTTCGGAGTTTGTTGTGATGGCGGCGGATACTGAGCCGCTGGAAATCCTTCTTCATCTTCCACTCCTTGCTGAAGATAAGGTTGGTTTTTCTATAATCTTTTGTTTAAGTACATGTGCTTTGCTTTTGTTATTGCAAATGTATGTTATTAGGTTTTTTTTTTATCATTATGTTGCATGGTGAAAAAGTAGAAAGGTTAATGGTGGAAATTTCAAAATTTTGGTGATTTTAAGACGTTTTGTAGAAGAAGTCGAAATACAGAATGTAATTTTTCAAATTTCGAAAATGATGAAGTTTTAATTGATATTGAGGTTAAAGGCTTGCTAAATAGCGGCACAGTCATTACTCAGATGGATTACTCAATAGAAGGGAAAGCTTGAGCAAGATTTTGAACTTGCTATTATAGTGTAACGGATGAAGTTGAGAGGTGTTGCATCTCTCCTTTTTTGGTTGTGCAATCAGATTTATGGTTCATACTTCATTTTGCATGTGTTAGCTTGTTATGAAACAGTATGTTCAGAAGGTGAGTGTTGCCAAAACTTGGAATTGAAGATGGATGAGGAGAAAGACAAGAAGGGAAAAAATTAAAATGTAAAGATTTTGATAAGATGAAAAGAAAATATTGATAAGATGATTTAGGCCATGTTTGATAGACAATATCAACATCGCAGCCCTATTCAAATTGAGGGTGTTGCGAGTGTTGGGTAAAAGACCAAAGGCTGAAAGAGCCACGAGAACCAAAATACATGGTGGTCTGCCGGGGATAAAAACTCGTGGAACTTGGGACTAAATTTTTCTCATCTTATTTTTGTGCAGTCAACCAAGGGGTGCATGATCTTGTTTTTGTTGTTTGATAACACACACAGAGTCTGCAATCAAACCAATAAATTGTAGCGACTAGTAATAACATAAAGCAGAATTTGTTTCTATTTCCTTTAGATGGGCAACATGATTGAACCTTCATCGAGTCAAATGGCTGCTTTCTTATTTTTAATTTTGATGCACTTGCAATTCCAAATCTGCAAAGTGTTAGACTAGTCTGTATGCAATAGTTGGTTAATCTTGTTTATTTTTTAAGCTTGTTGATGTTTCTTCTGTCAGTTAGTCAGTTACTTTTTGCTTTGTATTCTTCTTTCTCTTTTTGCTTCTTCAGTTCTTCATCTGTAAATCTCTTACTTTTAAGACCATTCTTCCTTGTTTGCTTGAAAATTGTACTACTAATATAACTGTTTTCCATACTAGCTTGGCATTAGTTACACCAACTCTTATGTTCAATTTTGCCTGGTAGAGGCGTAGAGGGATATCTTTTGTTATACTATGTTGACATTAATCATGTTGTATTCCTAATCACTATTATACTCATTATGCAAACACCGTGTTTTTTGACAATTAGGTTTTGTTTGTACAAAAGCATTGCTGAACCAATACAGCACCTATAATATCTGTTTATGTATTATATCATCATGTGGCACTGTAAAATGTACAAGGGACTATTGTATACATCCCTGGTTTAATTGAATTTTGCCAAGATACTCTGTCCTTGGAATTTTTTATTTTTATTTTTATTTTGGAAAAAAAGGCAAAGCATCCAATTGTTTTTAATGAGACGTTCTGCATAATGCCTGCATATTGGGGGAAGAAAATTGAAAACCTTATTTAATTTAGCAGTTTCAATGTGTCTTCAATGGGAGGTTAGGCATGTCCAACTTCTAGGCACATATCTGCAGCAGACATGGAAATTTGTTTTTATTATTTGTAGCATAGGTGCTAGGAGACTTAATTATGAAGAATATTGTTCAATCATCAAAAACAGCTAATCTTTTACAATTTTTTTGTACAGAATGTGCCCTATGTGTTTGTTCCTTCAAAGCAAGCTCTTGGTCGAGCATGTGGTGTCACAAGACCTGTGATCTCCTGTTCTGTGACAAGCAACGAGGGGAGCCAGTTGAAATCTCAAATACAGCAACTCAAGGTAACTTTGTATCGATTTTATTTAGTCTGCAGCTCGTCCTTTATTTTCTTTTATGGTCATATTTTGATTCTAAAGCAAAATCTTGAAAAATGCAGGATGCCATTGAGAAGCTCCTGATCTGAAGTGTAAAGGCTTTTCAGCATGATGGGCCTCTGGATTGTGAAACTGGATTCATTTGAGGCTTTGACTGAACAAGTTGTATTAGTATGACAATGTCTACCTGCTTTTGTTTTCTCTTTGTTACACTTATCCACATCTTGTTCAACATAATTTTTTGTGCTTTTTAGATTGCAAGTATGCGTAATGAAAATTCCTATTACTTTGTTTTGAGGATCCGAAGGTTATTGGGAACAGAGTGAAGAAATCATCTTATAAGTTTGTTGTGTTGTTCAATTGAATTAAGTTCTTTAGTTTGCTTTTCTTGTTCTTCTCTCCACCTCGTATTCTTGGCTTGATTTTGGTACTCGAGTTGGTTGATATGCCAACATCAGTGAATTGTGTTTAGCTTGGAGCTAAAATCTTTATGCTTTCCAAAATGAATCGAAATCAAGTCAGGCCAAGGGAGTTGGAAATACAGTTAGGTTCTAAGATTATTTAGAATCTAGTTAATTCTGGCAAAACGTTGTAACCTTCTGACTGTCACTGGTCTCTTGGATCTCACTAATGACATGTTCATTAGAGATCTCGCAGGACCTGAAAGATGATTTATCCCTTGAAGCCAGACCTTTATAGGGACTGGAATTTTGTATTCGCAGCAAAATTCATTTGACCTTAATCAGATGCCTCTACATAAATCACGATATGCCAAAAAATAAGAAACTGCTGTAAAAGATGAATAAGTTTGAAAATCACTGTAATCAGGAAGAAGCCATTGTTAGTTTTAAAGGGACTTGGTTTTATGTTGTCTTGACTCCTAGCTGTCGAAAACATCTATTGTTCCTATATAAAAGGCATACCACAAACAATTGCTCAGCTTTCTAAACAAATGATTTGTGTACACAAGATAAAAACGAAAAACTTGATTAATAATATTATAGCTGCTCATTTCTCATATTTCCAAAACAAAAGATAAAAAATGACGGTGTGAAATTAGAAGTCACTCGAGAGATAGTTGATCATACACTGATAAAGGATGTATGGATTCTTGAGAAGAGAGGAACCTTGGTGGTCCCCCGCACGACAACTGGGATCCCATGAGTAAATCAAAAGTTGGATCTACATTGGATTTCACCAATTATACTGATATGCATGCATCATCAAGAAAACAACCATCCATACAAAAATAGACTCTGAATCACATGCTGTGATATTTCCATATCACCAAAACCCAACCATCCAGATACACCACCAGACAAGATGTGCCTTGATTCTGAGATTCTGCTGTGACACTTTTGCCTTAGATGCTTAGAGACAAGTCTTGCTCTGTGATTTCTCATCTTGATACAGTGTAATTATGCTAATCTTTCTTTTTATTTGAAATAAATTCATGTCTATAGGTGTTGATAAATTTTATTACAAGACCATGTTGATGTTGGATTCGTGCTCGATTCTTTCATCTATCGTTCTGTGGCGTATTAAATTGGAAACTGTATTCTTAGTGCTGTAATACCCTAATCCATGTAGATTTCCTCATGAATATGCTTAATACCTAGATTTTCTGTTCATCTGATATTGTGAGAAAACCAACAAGTTATTTGCTTTGAACGGATTTTTTTTTTGTCAGACCATCCAGTATCCGAAAGTTATTTTGGGCTCCGACTAATCCGAATTCGAGCCAGGTAGGACCACAAGAGCGGCAAAGCTCTCCCTACTGAACACAGCTGCGTTCCTAAAATTCGAACTCGAGACCTTTGTTAAGCTAGAACAGTCCCTCATCAACTGATCTAACGCTCGGTGGTGCTTTGAATATGTGTTCACAAAAAGAAATAAATTGTGTATGAACATTATATTGAATTTTAAGAGAGGACTCTATGAAATCAAGAGAAAATTCTGAAGTTTTTCCTCCTTTCTTTTGGCTCTTAAATGGAGCTTATGGTCGATCCTGTGATACCCCCCCCCCCCCTAAAACACACACACACACCCCAAAATAAAATTGGAAAAAAAAAATTCACCTGAAGTCCAAAATGAGGAAGTTTCTATACTATATATCACAGTATTACTACATGATTCTTAGATAAGTTGTCATTCATGTGTAGTCAACCCCATAAACACTAAGTTGTGGAATAATCACTTTTCGGTATTATACCAAAAGTTATTAAAAAATAAGAGTGAAACACGATTCAATTTGGTAAGTTAATAACAAAAAATGACTGATTATGATCAATCCAAACATTTGCGGACTAATACTGCAACTAAATGTGCCCTTTATGGTACTGAATTTAGTACTGTAGACTTGCCCTTATCCCTATATATTGGACCCAAATGCACTGTCTAACCTTCATTGCCTCAAAACTTTAGGGAGGATTGTGAAATAAGCTTAACTCACAATGGCTCAGTTTCTTCTTCTTTGCCTGCTAATCTTAGCTGATGCCTTTATGATTCTAGCTGCTCAGAGCATTGTTGAGCCTAACATGACCTATTTCTCCAACCCACCAATACCTAGCCCATCCAAGAAGGGACAACTAGGAATAGCTGCTATTCGAAAACTTGGGAAGCACCCCCACAAAGTGGTCAAGTCCTCAAATACTCCTAGTTCGAGTCCATCTGAAGCGCCACAAACTGAAGAGAATATGCATTCTAGAGAGGAGGTGAGCTCTTCAGCTCAAAGTACTGAAACTGTGCAGGGGCAGATGATCCATGCACAGAAGCAGCATCGTTCAATCGATAAGTCTGTCGCTGGTGGTGGAGTGATCCCTGGTGGCCTAGCCACCACATTCTTGGTGGCAGTTTTCTGTTACATTCGAGCTACTGGAAGAAGAAGTGCAGAACCTAGTGCCTAAATACTGGATTTCTTGTATGTACATAAGTGGGTGACATGCAAGCCACCCATTTTGATAGATGCGTCTGTACAAATTGTTATAAACTTTTTGTGATCCTTCTTATAAAATTAAACCAGAAATTTATCAATTATCGATTGAATTACCAAGTGGATTGACAAAACAGTACACCCACTATCAAGGGCGGAGTCAGGAATATCTATTAAGGGATATGATGAAATATAACTGAAAATAATTAACTAATTGATACAAAAAAATTAAATTTAAGAATGATAAAAAATTAAAACTCAAGACAAAATTATTATGAAATAGAAAATTCAATTTTTATTTAGTCAAAATAAATTTTGAATAAAAAGACACAATATTTTTTTTAGAACATTTTAACCCAACTATATATTTGTATAAAATATGATATTCTTTAAAATCTCTTAAATTCTATATATTAATTAAATGTAAATTAATTTCCTATTAGTATGTATAATCGCAAGTCTGTAATAAAATCATTCTTTCATTTAGTTGCAAAACTTAGTTAAGATTATTATCAATCTTCTAGAGAATTCTCATATTCGAAATAACTTAAAATATTTTTGGGTTATAATTTTGTTTTTTGTATTCAAACGTGTTCTATTAGGTTGTAAATTACTATTACTAAAGCAATGGTAAATGACAACTAAGTATTGTTTTTTAAAAGTAGCAAACATAGGGTTAGATAAAGAAAAATATGGACTTTTGGTCAATCTACAAATAAAATAGAATATTTACATTTGATTTACTTAGTCTAAAAATAAAATATTTATTTTAGAGAGTTAGTGGACCATTAATTTATTGAAAAAAAAAAGAAAAACTTGGACCATTATTAAAACTTTTAAAAAATTAGGGGACATATAACGTATTAAATAACTAGTCATTACTCGTATTTAAAGACACTCTTAATATAAAAAAAATCATCAAGCAAATGAGACATCCAAGAATGTTTCAAATAAAAAAAGTGCGAGGGTTGAAATGAAGAAAAATCATATCACAATTTGAAAATTCTCACGAACTTAAACTAACACCATTACAAAATTATTCTACCGTACATTTCTTTATGGTGACTCTTTTTCCTACTAAATGAGTGTTCATTTTTTCGACATTTAACTAAATCTAATGAATAGGTTGTTTAGTTTGAATAAGGAATATCATTAAGAACACACAATTAAATCACTGAATCCAATCAAATAAATCAGCCACATTGAACTACAAATCAAATTTGTAAAAAATAGAAAAAAAAACTCAATTGAACTAACATTGCCCAGCGAATCTGCTTGTAACTGCAAGAACAATTGATTTAAATTTTCTTCCGATGTAACTTCTCGAATGCTATAAAATATTTTCACGCTACAATTAAACCAAATCAACAAAATCAAAATTTCACCACTTCAAAAAAAATTGATTTAACTGACTTTTTTGTCCCTTCGATGTCTAGTTTACACTATTCAAGTATTCAAAAAAAAAAAATGATCATTAGTAAAGGAAGTTGATGCAAATAAGGAAAAAAATTATAGTTGGTTTGGAATTTTTTTTTGTGCAATTGGTTTCACTTTTTTATTGGTAATTAACTTGACTTTGAATTTTTTAATTTTTTTTGATGGAATTGGTATCACTGCTATTTTTTTGTCTTGGCTTTGATTTTTTTGTTTTTTTTGTGTGCAATACCTCTTTATTGTTTCGATGTCTATTTTGCACTATTTAAGTATTCAAAAAAATATGAATATTAGCAAGGGAACAACAACGCCAACAAGGAAAAAAAATTAAAGTTAGTTTTGAATATTGTTTTTTTTTTGTAATTGGTTTCATTTATTTTTTTATTAGTCGCTGTTATTTTTTTATTGGTAATTAGCGTGACTTTGAATTTTTTTTATTGGTGATTAGTTTGACTTTGAATGTCTTCAATCTGATAATTTTTTGTTTGACATTTAAATATTTTTTCATCTATAAAATCATACAAATGTTTTGAGTGAAGAAATCTAATTAAGATCCTCAAGACAAACAATACTAAGAGAGAGTATGAGATAGAGATAGAACAAAATTTTAATTAGGATCATCAAGAGAAATAATTCTAAGAGATAGAATATGAGATAGAGAGAGATTCATATGAGATATGAAAGTCTTAGAATTGTAAAATGAATGAAAGTCTAATTAGGATCGTCGGATCAATAATCCTCAAACGACTTGAACTGCAAAAAACTCAAGACAAATAATTTAGTTACTTTATTATATAGATTTTATGAGTTCATTAAAAGTGGTCCAAAAATGAAGGGGGAGGGCCCACCTTTCTTAAACTGGTACTGACATCAGAACATGAACTCATTCCAATTTAATTTTTAAGGGTGGTTCAGTGGTTGAAAATGTTCTTTGTTAATCACTTAATTTTTTTAAATAATCACTTAATTTTTTTAATATTTATACCAAAATATATAATATTTTAAATCAAATCATAATTTGAATAGATATAAATATATCAAAATTCGAATTTGATATCGAATTTGGATTCAAGTTCAGATTCGGATAATCGATAAAAAATAGTAATTCATTTTTGAGTTATTCAATTCGGGTTCGGATCAAATCGGATTCATTGCTAGGCCTACTAAGTAAATATTGGGTGTAATTGGCAATACTCATGTAGTGTGGTCACCCAATGACAAACTACCTCGGATTGCTGAACCAAAAAGCCACGCGTTCGGATCCAACAAAAGCCACCACCTTCAAGCGGTCGAGTAAACTCCCCGAAACCCAGTTCGCAAGAAAGCAATAACTCTCTCCTATTGTCGGGTCATCACAGAACCAAAATCAATCGACCCAGTCTTCACCGGAGTGTGAAAACAATGGTGCCGTTGCCGGAACAATCAGTACTGGCGGTGATAAGGGCATCACGACCCAGCTTCAGAAACGCCCATGACAAAGTAACCTTCGTGGTCCACGCCTCCTTCCTCGCCACCGGCTACGTTCTGAACGCCGCAGGTCCTACTGCCTTCAATGATGACGCCCTCACCTCCACCTCTAGCGGTACCCTTCTTTTTTTGTTTCTCTCTCTCTCTCTTTCCACCAACCCCACATACAAGTATGTAATCTGATTTTCTTGGTTATTAGATGAGGTGGGTATCGAGCAATGGAACGAATTTGAGGATAGCTATGCGTTCGTTTATTCGAAACCCGAAAAGGGTTCGAAAGTGTTGGTGAAGTGTCTTGCTTTGAACGATAAATTGCTCGTCGATGCTTTGAGTGATGGGAGTTCTGACCCAGTTCATCTTGAAATCAAGTGGGTGTTTTTGAAAATTTGTTTATTTGTTCGGATCGGTGATTACTAAATTTGTTTGATTGTAGATTTATGTGGTTTTTCATAGTTTTGGATTTTTACGTAATGTTATATGTTGATTGAGTAGTTTTGTTGAAAAGAGAGAGAGAGAGAGAGAGAGAGAGAGAGAGTAGTTTTGTTGGATTATTTGCAAATAATGTGTGTACATATGGGGTTTTTGATTTGATTTTACAGTGTGGCAAACTATGATGGAGGGAATGGAGGAACCAATTATAGTGTGCAGTTCAAGGATTTGGGGAAGCTGGTGAGTATCGTTGATAAAGAAATTGTAAAAAAATTAGGTGGGTCTTCAACAGCAAGTTCATCAACTAAATCTTCAAGGTAACCTAATTTCTTACCCCCTTGTTTGGTGCATTCAGCTCGATATTATGTTTCTCACCTGAGTACAGTTAGAATGTGGATGTTTAGAAATATTATTGTGAAATGATAGAAGCAGGAATAATTGAATTAATGGACTACGTTGGTTTGAACATATTCAACAGAGACCTATAATTGCATCATTGAGAAGAGGTGATGAGATACTTGTTGTCACGAATGCTAACTATAGAGGTAGAGCAATTTGCTTATTTTTACCTCACATATGATCCTGGACAAATTGCAATTGCATAACAAGATTTATCTAGCTAGTCACGTCTGATTTGGACAAAGTTCTGTTTTTAGCGTTGAATTGAGCTCGATTTTATGCAATCCATTATAGTGCCACAATATGGGTTGTTATCAAATTATTGTTTAGTAATTAATCAATAGATGTGTAAGAGTTGTTTGTTGATAAAGGCTTTTTTAGGGGTTTAGGGTTTTGATGGGTTCTATTTTTCGTTTTTATTATTGAATGACAGTTGTTTTATAGTGATTTTGACCTCAAGAAAGTTGCTTTCTAGACTTGTACATGGCTCTGTTATTGTTGAATTTCAGGAGTAAAGAATGAAGGAGATTATGCTCAAGATCTATTTGCAATGGAGGCATGAACTTGTATCTTTGATTGTTTGTGTGTTCCAGAGTTTTAGGGGTTGCCATTATATTGATAGTAATCTTTTAGATTGCCTTTTTTGAGTCGTAATTTGTCAGAGTATGCTATTTCTTCTTTATTGATAGGTTACTTATGTAGAGTTCTGTAAAGTGGTCTTTCCATATTCTTCATCAAATTGTTTAGTAAAGTTTTGCCTACAAATGACAGATTTCTATCAAATGTTGATTGCTTTGTTATAGACTGAATCTGAAGTCTAGATTCTCTTGTTTTATTTTTTTATTACCTTTCCTAAGTTACTGTTTTAAACTCTATTTGCAGCAGTTTATCAAGAGAACAGAGGGATAATGCAAACCAGCCAAGTGTGGGAGATGCTGAACCTCAAGGCCCTCAACCTTTTCATCCTTTAGGGTATCCATTATTTAGCTGTTGTCCATGTAAAGTTGTTGCACGTAATAGTTATAAAATATGGTTTCTGCTGTAATAGTAATGAGAAATCTAAGTACATCAAAATAATTTGAAAAAAGTACCTTCTTGTAGATATATTGATTTGTTTGTACCATCAAGTGGTGTAATTTTCTAGGACATACTGCTTGGTGAAGTTTAATTTGAAAAAAGTAACTGGTTCTTGTCCAATATGATGTCCTTGGTGAAGATTAATTAAAGCCAAACTGATGAAGCTGAGTTGCTAATAAAGTGAATAAGAGAGATTTTTTTACTAGACGCAGGTATTGGCTAAAGTTGTCTGATCCAGTACTATCCTGTCATATAGTTGCATCATTAGGGAGGAGTAATGTGTACTTACCACCCATCCACATAAACGGGTCTTTCTTTTAATTGAAGGAGTGGAAGTGCAAGAAGAAGGCCAAAGAAAATGTGGATTGAAACTTTAACAAAATATGGTTGTGATATATGATTTGTTGGAAGATATTTCCCTATTTGGTGGTGAATGTGTGATGTAGGACAGTCTGGGATGGAGAGCTTGTAAATTAGGGCTTTGTGAAGAGAAGCAACCAATTTTTTTCTATTTTTGGAGATGTTTGGTGGTATGAAAGTCAGTATCATGATGTAGGAATTTTCTAAACAAAAACTTTTGAGAATGGGTTGCAATAGGGAAAGGGAATGCCCATAAAACAGCAGATATTGGATTGGGTATTGATGAGATTGTTGGCCGACGTGTGTGCTGTGAAGAGTGTGTTCTTACTTGAGCCATCATGGAGATCTGTTTACGGAAAAATATTAGTCTTTCCACCTTTTGGTGTTATATCGTCTCCCTGGCAGGAATTCTTAGGTACTTAAGAGTGCTACTGGCAGAACTTTTGTCATTTGCTTTTGCGCCTGATTAGGGCTTTTGTAATAAGATGCCTTGGTTGCACGGTAACGATTTTTCCTGAACTAGATAAAAATAACACCTATTTAGTCTTCATTAATGAGGTCTGGGAAGATTGGGTTGTGTAAAGGCCTAATCTTTGATATAACTGCCCAAAATAGTTGTCCTCGGGTTCAAATCCAAAATTTCAAGTTTATTGGAGCGAACTTTGACCACCGAATAAGTGACCCTGTATGGAGCCAAGACTAGCTAAATTAGTGCTATGCTTCGTAACACTGCAGAAGCACACTGCATATTGATGAACGTTGTTATTCATGGTGCCAGAAATCCATGATATACGGATATTTTTACTGTTTGCTTGTTATTAGGTGACACTCTTCTGAGTATGAGCTCATAAATCTGTTTGTTATTTTGCAATGTAGGGTAGTTTTTCCTCCAGTTTATCCCATTGTTGGTGGCAGTGATCTCTTTCCTGGGCCTGGTGCTGGAATGTACCCTACCAGGTTCTTTCCAGTCCCTGATTTTTTCCAAAGCATTCATTAATGAGTTGCACTCTTTGTGACACGAGATTTTCCTTAGTGATTGACTATTTGTTAATCTTCATTTCAACTTTCTTTATAGGGGTGATTTTGGTGGCATGCTTGTAGGTCAGTACAATTAGTCTTGATTTTCATTTGATTAATGAAAAAAGTGTACTCTTTTGGACTTCCTAATCTTTATCATGTGGAACCAGGACCCAATGATCCTCATTTTTTCGGTGGGATAGGTGGAGAGCCTGGTTTCCTAGGTGGACGACCGTGAGTCTCTCTCTATCTCTCTCAATTCTGTAGAACTTACAAATAGTGCATTGTTTCGATATTTTGATGGTTCTATTCAAACAGGGGTGTTCCTCCGGGTGCTCGATTTGATCCCTATGGCCCACCTGGTGTTCCTGGTTTCGATCCTAATCCGAGGTATTTTGTCTAATATGATTTCAGTTTTACTAACAATCAATCAAAATATAGTTTTACTGTTAATTATTGTGGTATTCAAAATACTAGTTCTTGAGATGCTGTGGAAAAGCTTAGAATTACGCCAAGGGTTCAGTTCAGAGCAGAGTTTGAAGCGGTAAAATATAGTTTTAGCTATGAATTATTCTGGTATTCAAACTGCTAGTTCTTGAGATGCTGTGGAAAGCCTCAGAAAGTCAGAATTAAGCCAGGGGTCCAGTTCAGTACAAAGTTGAAAGTGTTCAGCCCATACCAGTGTCTTCCCTCTCCACCCCCCCCTTCTTTCTTTCTTGCTTCTCTTCTACCCTTCCCATCCTCTCTTCAATATTCTTTACAAACTTCCAACTTCGTTACCTGGGTTGAGATCGTGATCATCTTAGGTTGCCAAACAAATTACCTGGCTGAACACAAGCATTGATTAATTGATGAGATGTATAATTATTATTTCTTTTTATGACTACCACTATTGTACAGAACATAGGAATTCTAGTTTCTAGAAAGTCCTCTTTGTTATTACTCATCTATTCTTGAAATTTACTAGTGCATTGATTTTAACCACCGGGCCTTCTTGTTTGTTGGACTTCTTCAACTGGCTCGAGAATTTTTTTTTGTTTTTTTGGTTTTAGAGGACTTACGGCTGCATTAGACATCTTTGCCAGCACCATTACAACTACAAAAATGGGATTGAGGTCAATCTTGGCCTTCAGACATTAATGTGCTTCAAACTTAAAGGTGTTTGGTATTTTGTTTACACGGTCATAAAGCACGATATTGTCGCGTATAAAGATTCAGGGCCACATGGAAGTATGAATTTCTTATCCTCTGGGAGAGGACACTACTTGATGTGTAGTTTAAGTGTGGGATGGCCATGGAACTGCTCGACTTGGGACCTCCCTCATCCATATAGTAGCTGTATCCATGTCGTTCAGCTCTTAAACAACTTAATGGTCCAATACTTCTATTACTTTCTGCTGCTGTTTTCATTGTATGACACATTTTTTTCCTTGGAATGCTCTACAGGATCCCACGGAGACCTGGTGGTGGGACTCATCCAGATTTGGAGCACTTTAGGGATGGCAATGACTTCATATAGACATACTGGGACGTATCCTTCTGAAGTTGATTCTACTAAGTGTGGTGATCATCAGTAACACCTGCTCCTATTATAGTTGAATGAACTCCTACTCCTGCATTTCTTCCTTCTGCAAGATCTACTGTGTGGATATTTGTCCGTTGTTTATGTGGTCGTATTTACTGTTTTTGGTTAGTTTCCACTCAGGCACACAAGGTATCGAAGGTGTTCTGTATATTATTGAAAATTTTGGCAAACAGTATTTGTGGTTAAAACTGGTCAGGTTTAATCCTGTGTGTCATTTTGATGGTTTTCTTCATTTGTAGAGGAGACATACAAAGCAAGAGTTTACCATTGAAAATTATATCTTAATTAGCAGAACATAAATTTAAATAAGTTTTTATTGAAAGATGTATTTTGTAAATATTATTTCAGTTTGAAAAGTATTTGTGTCTAAAGACGTGTTTGAGAAAAATGTTTTTTATATTTTTATTAGGGGCGCTAGTTTTGATCTGTTGACGCGAACGATTATAAAATGGAAAATACTATGTATCTTAAATTTTTATCTCAAATCTCTATCCTAAATGAATGGAGATTATTGGATGAGTGAGTTTTATCAATTTTTTCAAATGGGATCCATTGATTTAATAGTCCTCTTTGATTTGGGATAGAAATTTTGGATACATAACATTGCTCTTATAAAATTGACACAATTATTAAATAAATATAATAAGTAATTTAGGTTAATGTTTAATATTCATAAAACATTAAATAGACTTTTTTTCGTGAGTGCTGACACGAATACGATACGAATAATAATGACACGACATGTGGGTTAGACAAACACGACATAATTAACACCCCTAATTTTTATGTTGTGAAGGAAAATTAAAAAAATATAGTGATGAAAAACAGTTTTAAAATGATAATAAATATATAATGTCAAAATCTCCTATTTTGAGTTCAATTTATATTGGTATCTCTTTGGTTAACTGGATACCTGTCATTAATGGATGATCGAAAGTCTCCAAAACTCAGACCTAGAAGGTGGGTGAGTTCAAAGTGGTCCCATTTCATTACCATAGATTGGAAAAAACGCCGAAGCTTCCACTAAAAGGCCACAATTCAAAGGTTTAAGAAAAGTAGAAATGTGTATACACATGTTGTGTGGAAAATTTTGTCTAAGAAACCGACATTCATCACATCTGGGCTCCAATTCATATAGAAAAACATGGCCACTCTTCTAGATTTCACTTGTTCATTTCTTCATTAGAAAGTGACCTACTACCAATATTTTATATTATAAGCAAGCCTAGTCTTTGGCGTTTGATCATAATATAATATTTATATATTTGTAATCTATTCCTTGTAGACTGCTTTCAAACAGAAAAGACATGGGTTCGTTTATTAAGCATTGGATGTTCTTGCCGCTACTGCTGGTGATTAGTTTTAAATGTCAGAGCACAAGAGTTGCAGAGGCTGCCAGTCCAGTAGCCTTGCTACCTAAACAAAGTAAGGATTTACTGATAGAACACATCATTTATTAAGCAATTAGTATATGTGCTTAAATGGTTAATACTGCTGTGAAATGATTTGTAGGATACTTTAAGACTTTTGAGACGCTCGGAGTGGTTTGCAAGTGCTGTGATGGTGCCGGAGGAGAATGCAGAAGTATATGGGTTGGGTCTTGCTCCAAGCTACAATGCATCCCTTGGAAGTTACAATACTAATTATATATCTATAGTATCTGCGTCTCTCTCTCTCTCTCTATATATATATATATGTGTGTGTGTGTGTGTGTGTGTGTGTAGTTCCAACCTGATTTTTGTTTGAAGTTTCCAGTTCTCTCCCAAGTCTCTAAGTTGTTTAATGCAGTTGTTCTCCAGGAAGTACAGTTTCTACTCCTGTTAAATCAGATGTAATAATTGGAAAAGTTGTATATTTATGCAGAAAAACCTCAACTTTTATTGATTAAGTTTCAAAGAAGCATAAATGCTTCGGTGTCTGTTGCTTGGAAAAGTTGTTTTCTGAAGATATTCGCATTTTGCGAAGGATTTTCTAAACATCACGTTGTTTTTTCTAGTTGGTTTGGGCCTTCCAATCTAATTTGGCCTTGTTGGAGAAAAAAATAGGGTAAATTGTAAAAAAAATACACCATTTCATACTCATTTCTATAAAAATACCTCAATATAAAATATAGTGAAAATTGAGGATGAGTCTTCCTAGATAAACTTATAATGACTTGAATCGTGGAAGAAAACTTATTTGGGGATAAATTCATATTTAAACTTATATATAGGTACTTGAGTTCACTTATTTTTTAAATCTCAAAATTACCCATAACGGTGTTAGTTTTGTCCAATTATGAAAAGTCACATATGTTAGATCATTGAGGTATATATGGAAACTCTTTATTGAGTTATATATGGAAACCGTTTATTAAATAGAAATTTTATATGGAAGTTATATATTCTGATAATTATATATGAGAAATTTAATGTACGAATAAATTGTTGCTCTATTAAGTCAAAATCAGATTACAAAATTTTTTTAACAACAGTAATGCATAATATAGGGAGGCTGAAGAATGTCAATAGAGTTCAGTAACACGAATGTTAATGTTACTATATGATTGAAATTACAATTAGGGTTGTGTTACCAGTACAATCGTGTTACTATATTAACACTAATGTTACTATAATGAATTTTAACATACAATTGTAAACCTTGAGATGTATATTTTGTAACATACACTTTAGTATTCACAATAACATCAAAGTTTTGTGCTCAATAACACATAATTTTATAAAATACAAGACAATAGTTTCTTTACAGTAACATCAACTTTCGAATGATTTTAGTGAAAATACGATTCACAAAATAAAATTTATAAAATGACAAATAGTAATACACAATCGACAAGTTAAATTACGACACTCAACATCAATTGTGAACATTAAGATATTGAAATTCTGAACTCCATTTTTTAATTCATGTACAATAACATAAAATTTTTTTACAGTAATACAACCAAAGAATACTCGATTGTCTTGCGCAACAAAAACATCAACAAAATCTAAATCTATAATACTTTAATTTAGTATTAATGTATGAGTTCTCTTGAATCTTGATTATAAGGTTAATGCCTATTTTGACAGAATTAAATCCCTAATTGTTATTACGTTTTTACCATGTTACCATTTTTTTGTGAGCATGTTACTATTTTTTTAATAACCATGTTACTGTATTTGTTGAGTATGTTACTATTTTTATTTTTTTAAATATTAATATTCAATATTAAATTTTGTCGATGGAGTTCAAAGTGAACTAGAATAGTAAATTGAAATTATATTTTATGAAATATAATGAGTTTGAAATTTGAATATGAATAGTTTTTTATAAATGTCAGTTTCTTGTTTTTTGGATAAGGAATATTGTGCCTTAGAAGATCGTTGCTGAATTTGAAGGCGATTATGAAAGAGATGTATATAGCTGGTTATTGTGTCCATAAACGTCGTTTATAACATTCTTACAAGAAATGATTATAATAATAAAATTGACAAAAAACAGACTTAAAACTAAATAAATTTCTTTGACGGATTTATCTTCAAATAAGTCCATCTAAGAGGACTGACCTCCAAATTTTCCTAAAATATATGTGTGTAAGTACATTTGTGTATAAATATTTGGTTAGGAGATACACTTTTGCTGATTTTTAAAATTTTCTTTTTTGGAATTGCCATTTTCCTTTATTAATGGGAGACAAATATATCAGTTGTATTAGGGATTCAGTATCCTAAATTTATGGAATAGCATTTTTGAATTTTAAATTATACCTTCCTCTTTCATTGAGTTGAAGTTATTTAAACATTCATGTCTTTCCCACATTTGTATAATTTATTTATTTTTATTTTTTTATAAATCGTAAAGATGAATATATGTTTTCGCCTTATATAATACCATTGGTTGTTATGAGTGTTTTTTTTTTCATGGATATTTTAAATTTAAATTTATATGTATGTTATTCGATATGTTTATAAGTAATAGTGATACATGTCACATTGACACAGTGGTACACGACAATGTTAAACTAATATCAACCAATGTCACACTACTACAAGTCTATATTACATTGACATGATACAAGCACAATGAAATATCACAGTGACAAAATACACACACAAAAAATTGTATGACACACATAATGAATAACTAAATATAATGTAAATAAGATTACACAGTATCACAAAACAAACAAAAGATGGGGAATTATGTTTGTGAGTGGAATTAGAGTTGTAAGGAGATGGTGATGTTGGTTGTGGTCTCGATCAAATAGTGTATGTGGTGTTGGAAGGTTTTGAGGGTTGTGATGACGAGTAAGGTCTATTGTGAGAATGCAGTTGTATATGAACTCTTCAGTTTTTTTTGGCAAATGATCGAACACTTGGTTTGTATGTAGTACAAAGAACCAGAAACATAAAAGTAGTTGAGGAAAAAAAAGTAAATAAAATAAAAACGTTGAGAGAAACAATATTTTTCTTGAGTTATCAACTTCTTTTCCAAAAACTTCAACGATCTCAACTGTCGTTATTCTCCATAATGCAATTTTTGTTCTTCAATGATTGATGTTCTGTGTGGTATTAACAGTTTGATGCCGACTTTTTTACTTCTTCATTGTGAAACCCTAAAAAAAATGATTTCTAAATAACAATTTTCAAAGAATTGTGGTTCTGCGAAAATTTTGTCATTCCCGTTTGAAGTTCACACAATCCAGCCATAATTGTGAAAATATGCATAATTGTTATCTTTTTCTTTCCTTTCGAATGTGTCCTCACTTACTTAGGAAACTGTTTAATTTCTACAAAGAGAGGTATTTTAGACTTTGTGTATGACATGTGTATTTTTTTACTAATATTTTCAATTGTGGTACTTTTTTGCCTAATATTTCTATTAAATGGTACCGACCCCTTTAATTCCCAAAAAAATATGATATCATATTATCATCGATACTAATATCAACGAAAAATACCACGTGGATTTTATTGGATTCCCTCTGTTTTAATAACTTTCAGTAGGCACAACATCCAATAACTAACATGAGGATTAAAGATTAACAAAGGAATATATTGAAATATTACTAAAAAAAGAAAAAGAAAAAGAAAAAGATATAATATATAATTTTGCATTGAAAGTTCAAGTCAACGATCAAAGTCCTCTGATCCCTTTATTTGTTTTTCATTTTCCTTGAATAAGTAAAATCCCGCTAGCTTAATAATGCAATGGATTTTTTTCGTTGATTACGCCTTAATTTAATGATGACTGCTTATCTAAATAGGAAAACGATGACTCCATTAATAGGTAATATCACGTATTAATAATGATGAGATATCACAGTCACGTCCAATATATACTCCAAACCCAATTACATTATGTTTGGATGAGAATGGATTGGTTAGGAGAGAAAAGGTAAGTCATGGGAAGAAGAGAGACTTACATCTCAATGGATCAGATTTTGATTCATATCTAAATTCGATTAGTCGAATATAGATTAATATTTTTTATCGATAATTTGAATTTGAATTTGAATTTGATATCTTATATTTTACAGATTTGAATTTGGATAT